>JAQFZX010001296.1:0-32337 GCA_034682405.1 Hydroisotoma schaefferi | reverse complement strand
TGTTTCTGTTAATGGGAAACTGTATCCTATGAAAGTAATAGATGACGGCAGGATGAGAACTTCTAGTTGGGAGCAACCGTAGTAGTAATAGTAATAATAATTATAGTAGGAATAGTTTGGTAGTAAATCTATCTCAGACTAACAATAAGACTTTTCCCCTGAATGTACTCTAATCCTATGGAGAGCTTGGTAAGACAAAGAGCTAAGTTTTTTAAGGAACACGAATGACTTTGGATAGAAGAATGATCTCTTTAAGAAGTTAAAGTAAAAAGAATAATAGTAAAAAGTTTTAAAGACGCTGTTGGTCAGTTGGAAGAGCTTTGACACGGAATCTTTTTTCGACTTGAGTTATGACGACCTACGCCAGTGGATTCGAGCATTTCATATTTCATACGCTTTTCTATTGTAAGCTGCAGAGGAATTTATTTATTTATGTAAGTAAAGCAGAGAGATAACTATCTCGCCACATTTATGCCACATGCATCTTTGGACAAATATCGAGTTTCCTTCTGTGGTTGTTGAAATAAAATCCTTTTCACAAAATTTAATAACACTAAAAAGTCAAGCCTAAGAAAGATCAAAGATTGTGTGTAGAATTAAAGTCTTATTTTACAAGTTTAACCCTTCCTTTGGTTTAGTGTATTATTTTAGTGGAATTGAAGCATCGCATCGGTCTAAACGGGGTTTACATGAGGTAGGATTTTATTAAGGAAGTTGGGCATCGGGTTTCACCAGAAAGAACCGTTTAAAAAGGGATATTGCAAATTCTAATGGTGGCGAAATTCTTAACGGATAGGTCATCATATCTGGTGTAAGGCGGAGTGTCAAGTTTCGCGGAGGTGTTCAATTGGCACTTGAGATTTTATTGTTAAAAATGTCTGTCTGTTACACGTCTTTTTTTACTACAATATGTACAACTGTACAGTTCAAATTCAACACAAAAGACACAAAAAGGCTGACAAGGGCTGACCGATGCTTTTGTACTCTGCTATTACTGTACATGATAATGCCTCAAGGGCCCCAAAGTCCCATTAATAAACGTAAGATGTAAGATCCTAAAATGTTATATGGTTCTTGTTTTTTTTCTAATGAAATGTTTTCCTCCGTGCGGTCCACTCCCTTGACCATTTTTCATTCTCTCTTCGGAGTAAAAACAACCATTATTCTCCTCAATTCCACAAAAAGTATTTTTTTTCAATTGACGCAATTAATAACCAACCAATTTAGAGCTGAAAATGCATTAAATGTCATGAGTTATTGTACCGATGGCCCAGGCTCTGCGCTGTTTGTATTCGGGAAGCTCATTACCAGCTCCATTTATTCCGCTGTGTACTGTATATACCGCAGATTTAGATTAGGTAGATATACTAACTACAACAAGTTTCAACATTGTATTTTACATGTATTCATGCCGCTTTTAGATTCAACAGTTGCGTACTTAAATTGTATTTTAATTTCCGGTCCGCTCAGTTAGTGTATTGCTCCTGAAAAAAAAATTCGGCGGTTTCTTATTCATTAATTTTTACGGCGAACCTTTTACTTTTAAAAACAACTTGACTTGGATTATTATTTGTTTGTCGGAATTTGATTGTTTGCTTAACTCGTTTTCAATGCTGGTATGGGGTCCGTTCCACCACTCTGCCTTTTCGGCTTGCATGCTAAGACACTATTCAATTTTAATTCTGGCCCCCTCTTGAAACAACAATTACAGTCGTAACAATAAATAATCTAAATAAAGTAAAATAACAGAAACAATAGATATGCTAAGAACGGAGTTTATTAATTAGATTGAAGTAGAGTGGGAAACAAACGTTAACTCTGACGCTGATACTTCGGTAGAACTGAAGGGGTAAAGAGTATGCTACATTAGACTAGACCAAGTCATTATTTAACTCTTCCCACTCTTCTCATTTGTTATGAGTCATTGTCACGGAAGAACCCTCATAACCTCCTTTATGAAGCACCCCTTTATAAATATCCATTTAGCATGCAAATGTGTCGCATTTTAGAGCGAGTGAGCGTAAATAATAGGCGAGGACGCCATACACAATCAAAAGAAGCGAGAACAGTTAAGTTGCAGACGGAAAGGCCTGATTAGATTAGAAGGGAGCCTTAGCGGCCGCTATTCAGATAAGCGCGCAAAACGGCATAAATATTGACTTTACGTTAGCGCGGCGCGGGTTGTTAATAAAATACGAAGGTGTTTTCAGACTTTTTGATTATCTGCGGATTTGTTCCTTTTTTTGAAGATAAAGCTCTCATAGGTTTTTATCAGTTGAAATAGTATTACCTAATTTACTTGGGGGTAAAAATGTTTAGTGCGTGTTCCATTAATAAAATCCTTCCTCGTGGAAGATAAGAATAAAAAAAACTCATTTTCACCCATTTATGGCTCTCCCTCATTCCTGTTAGCTTTGTCAAAAACTTGCACGGCTTTCGTTACTTAGTTAATATTTCTTGATAAGACAATTTAACAAGTGTTGGTAGCCACTTACTACTTGCTAGCCTAGCTACTATTGTCTTTGTAATTATTATGGTTCTTTTACTGATTAGGCTAAGTGGTTTACTCATTTTGTAGCTACCTTTTTCATCCTTTTACGTTATATTTTGTGTAAAAGGTGCTAAAAGTTTAACAAGGTTGTAATTTAAAAAAAACTATAGCAGAGCAGACCAGAGAATATTAATCAATCTAGAACTTATTGTAAATGAGACAAACTTAAAGTAGACGCTTAGATAAAAAAAAGAGTAAAGTTAAGGATTTATTTGATAAACAAAGGATTGTTTTTATAGAAAATGTACCATATAACGATGCTGAAAAACGAAAAGCTACCGTTCAGGTGTGTGTGTGTGTCTCCTTCAGTCATCATAATCATTATCATATCGGCCTACTTTCAAAAAGTGAGATCAATCAATCAGCCCAGCAGCAGTAATGAGAGTATCATTTTCAATTAGAGATCTGAAACAAAAAAAGCAAGGCATCCCTTCCTTTGCACCATATCCTTGGCTCAGTCAGTAATGAACAATCAGTCATACAGTAGAGTTAATGTTAATTATAAGATGTAGCAAATGTAGAGTAACGTCGATTTTATATTTGCAGCAATCATTGTGATTAGTGCAGAAATGGTAATAGAGATGAAAGTGGACGTGCAGCATCGCGGTGGCGACGATGACGACGACGACGACGTTTGATCATTTCTTAGAAATGGGATGCATTTTTTGTATTGATATGCAAAGCACCACGTCTTTATCATCATCAGGTAGAATATTACTTCGCGATGAAGAGTATATTATTGTAGTACGTAGGTTGATTAATTAGAGTCTTAATTTAAAGGAGGATTGAAGCTGAAGGCACAATCAACTGGGGTGTCCTTATTATTAAAATCTCAAGCAGACCACAGACAAACTCGGCTAAATAACTTTTACATATTTTTATGTATTTGGGCTAAATGGTGTTGAGCTGTAGATTGTTACTACATTGTTTGTATTGGTTAAGATGCGTTGCCATCAGACTAGGGTATCCCTCAATGGGGGTTTAGGGGGTGAGATTTAACAGAGACTTCAGGGGTTCTGGGGATACTTTTTAATGTAATTCTTGAAATTGCAAAACCCTGGCCTCTAGAAAAAACACACCACAACCTATTCAAATCCTTCTTCCACTCAATCACACAAACCCATAGGATAAGCAGATTTAAAATAATTGGCATACTGCACCACCCTAACAAAATGCATCCACCCGTTAGCCTTAAAACTTGATGCAAAAGAATCCGCTATCTATAACCAAAAGTAGCCTTTTCATTTGAGAAAATCCAGCTTTGTAAGCTTTTTATAAAAGGTAATATAATGTGCTACTAATGTGTGGTGAAACTACAAACATAACTTATTCTTGGCCATGGTAGTTGGTGGTATTGGTGTATCGTTAAAGTAAAAAAAATATATAATTGGATGATTAAAGGCAAGACATCATGAATGAGATTACTATACTCCATGTAAATAAATAGAGCCGAGTCATCCTTGTTTGTGGTTAGGTTAGTTAAACTAACTAGAGGACGGAATGACAGACAGGGACTTATATTCTTGGCTCACGACTTGCAATGCCGACCGGCGACCTTGCCTTTGCCTATCTCTCCTAACTTTTAGTATTGTTCCTCTTTTTATTTCTCAAATCATAACCATATTTAATACAATAATTAAACGGCTAAAAACTATCATCCTTCCATTAAAAGACACCATAAGTTTTGCATAAGTCACAAACGTGCATAAATAGGGAAGAACTTTGTAAAGTCTCATTAAATTTTGACTTTGCATATAGAATCAAGCAGCCAGTATTGATAAAACTGAGCATTCGCAAATTTTGTGGAGGAAATGTAGTAATTAATCGGAGAAAATGAGCACTTGAAAGCTTGCCGTTTACTAACCCTTATTGTAGTACTTTAATCGTACTGAGGGCATTAAAGGAGTTTGCATAGTGATTAAAATTCTTCCACTGTAATTTTTAATGGATGCTGCTGCCTTGTTATGCTTAAAAGATAGTACTTATACTTGTAGGTTGGTCTAACCAAACAATGCAATGTAAACTGATCAACAACAAGTGTTTTTTTAAATTTAATAGGAACATGTATTGAATCACTATGCACTTTAGATATTTATATGATCACGTAAAGAATAAGAGAAAAATGGAAAGATTTATAATTATTGGTAGAAGCAATAAAATCAAGTACGAATCCAATAAGTAAATTATCCTTCAATAAATTTTCCTACATAAGAAATACAGAATGAATGAATGAATGACCAGTATCCTTTGGAGTTTCTTTCTGAGCCCCACATACATTTTTTAAATTCAACTGTTTTTAAACAATGATTGATAACTCACAGAATACTAAAAAACTACTCTAAATTTTATCTACCTCAGTATGTATGTTTGTAGTTAGATCCTTTTTCGAAAAATAAACAAATATCCTGACTGTATTGAGTTTCTTCATTGCGATCGATCAAGTAGCTCATCATTCAGAGTAACTGTGTACAGTCTATTATCAATTTAATTGATTGAATATAATAGTGACACTACACTACTGATTCTGCTTCCTTATTGCCATTCCTTTCTCAAATTATTATTATTATTATTATTATTACAGACTTTGTTTGAATTTGCATATGGATCCGCTGCTGTGGTCGTCTACAATAAAATAACGTAATAAATCTCTAGGTTTTTTACACTGTAAAGATATTAAATCTTTTAATCACTAAAAAATATTATATTCACGATTCGATGAGACATAAAACCCAACTTCCTTTACAGTTGCTATTGTTTTATTTAAAAAATTGTATTTAAAAAAGCTTTTACTTTAAAAAAAAGTACCACGATTTGATATGAAGGACAAATAGTAAGAATACGATTGTATGTTCTTCTAAATTTGATGATCGATGGTGAATCTAAAATTGAATTTATAACATGCGAAGACTGATTCAAGATTTATTTGATTGGTCTGGTTTATTAACTCTTGAATGAAATAAACACTATTTGTCCCTTGTAACTGTACGTTCATTATCTCGAATGAATTCTATTAACCAACTCCATTTATCTATTGTAGTTAGTAGTTATTAGCATAAGGAGTAAAATTAATGAGCTACCTTTTCACTGGATTAGGTATTTTAATTAAAAAAGTCATTTAATAAGCATATATTAATAAAATAAAATATACATTAGGTAAGCATTAACAGTAGGAATGGTAACTACAGTCCATTATCTGTCTAACTTGTGATGTGCTTTGACATAATTGTCCCTCACTTTGCCTCTGACAATTGATGAGGACTTTTAAGTTGGCAATAGCATAATTAAATAATTACATTATCATTTTACAACTCAAAAGTAAATATCCAACTGCAGGAACATCTTAGATTGTGATATTGATAAAATAATTTAGAAATGCTATTAAAAAATGGGGAATATTTTACTGCTGAAAAAGTACAAGTTAAAACTTTATTCCTCGACTTTACTTTACTTTTACGTCTACCCTTCATTCAGTAGCACTCCCTACTAATATTCCTAATTATTATACTTATTAGCATTAATTAGCAAAGTTCACATAAACCTTGCTAATAGGTAAATGCCGTCATCATTCACCTCACAAGTTGGCGTCGGTATCTTTTACCATATACCTATTCTCTTTACAAATCTGCTTACAAGACTTGGGGGATTTATTGGTTTTGAGACTTGTTTTCTAGGTAAACCCTGCCTCCGTGTCTGAGTAAGTTTTTTTGATCAAATGCTAAGATAATAGGGGATTATCTTTGTACCGAAGCTAGGTGCTAGTTAAGTTAGTAACACTTGAATAATTGATTACCTATTTTATTCTCTGTTGACCATACAAACTCTCTTTCCTAGCCGACAAAAGGCTTTAAACAAACAAAATTAATTTTAATCATGTAGCCGAATCTACATGGCATATGTCGGTGTTAAGTTTAATTTCTTATAAGGTTAATAAATTCAAGGTAATATTACAGGGATTGGTTAGTGGTAGAAATCAGGTTTGGTCATTCATGCAGATAGATTTTAGCATAGACACTTGTGAGTTTATAATGTTTTCGAAAGGTGAGGAGCAGTTGGAGAGACAATGGTTGTTTGATTTTGATTGTGATTTAAATTTTATTAGCCGTGGATTTGACACACGGGCCAATCCAATCCATCTCTTTATCCTTAACTGAAAAATATTATAGGAAAACCAGTCTTTTCTTGCATACGATGACATAAAATCTTATTGAAGATTTTATTACTTTCTTCGAGAAGGTAGTTAAATTTGATGGGGATTTTTTATTTGAATTACCTAGAGAGGTAGAGGTATTTCCTACCAGTTGGTTACTGTTCGAGCATGCAGGACCTAATTGATTTCTGATGTTCTGTTGAGACAGTTAGTATGTAGTAGTAGCTGGGCCGGAATTAATTTATTTTACAGGTTGTCGTCATTATTAAAACGGATCCGAACACACATACGCAAACATCTAACTATTAGTTGAATGAAAGAAACTTGTATTGTAGAATAAATAGTGGCAATTATCATAGGTTAATCAATGTAAATGGAATTTAATGGAATGCGACACTTAAAGAGGTTATTGAGGGGTAATATTTAATTAGTGGTTTTTAATATGACTGTTTCTTATCTCTGGTTTAATGTGAGGGGTTCGTGGAGCTTCTAAATTACTTTTATGTAAAATTACAGATCGGTAAAATTAATAAAATTTAATTAACTGGTAATACATACATTTATTTATTTACTACTCTAAGGGTTTGGGTACGAAAACCAGCTTAGAGAAAGCTTGGCAAAGAAAAAACGGAAGAGAAATACTAGCCGTTTTTATGCTGTATCCATTTTAACAGTTTTGCATGAGTTGTGAATGAATCTCTGGTGTTAAAATAACTTTTTCAACATACAAAAAATTAATTAAATTATATTATTTTCAGTCCGTAGTGATGCTAGTGTTCCGTGAGGAGAAGAGTCCCGAAGATGAAATCAAAGCCTGGCAATTCTGGCATAGTAGGCAACACTCGGTCAAACAAAGGATACTAGATGCAGGTAACTACCTAACTATTTAAATCCATACTACTATTAACAAAGTATTCCTGTCTCTAATTTGTACAACGAATTATACCTTCAATCAAACCAGAAAATTGTAACAAAGCCGGAGCTCCACCTATTTAAGAAATGCCTCAAATTGTTTAACGCCAATTTTAAAAGTTTTGCCAAAAGGGCTTGAAGCAAGGAATCTTATAACGACCATAATTATTCACCCCTTCCAAGCTTTATAAGCTTGAGTTAAAAATCTAGATTAATCTTGTTAAATGATCATAGATTGTATGAGGGATTGGAAAGACTTGGAGGGATATCTGTCCATCTCCCTCCCTGGTTATTAGAGTGTCATGAAGATATCAAAATAGTGGTAGACAGGCCCTTAGTAAAAATGGATAAGGCCTTTGCCCAATTTTCCGTCCTGGCTGAGCAAATTTATTTATCGGCCCGTCTCCCAGCATAATTTTTGATCCTACAGTACATCAGCACGTACTGCAGCTATGGCGGTGGCATGTATAATTTTTATACGGAATAATAATAATTAAAAATCCTTCTACCACTAGAGAGATAGGTAGAGACAGATATTATTATGTTTGGATTTGATAGAATGGAGCTCTGCTGGCCCTCATCTCACTCCTTATTGCCAGAAGGGTTGAAGCGTTTGAGAATTTTCCAATTGCTCCAAATTATAGGTTGCTGCCAGAATATGATTAAACTTCCACGGGCAAGCTACCGCGATCACTCTGTACAAAATGATGTAAAATAAAATATATTACTCCTACTACTACTGCTTCTGCTGATGCTGCTGTGAGGGATTGTTGTTTGTAACACCAACGCTAATCAAACCACGGAAAAAATTGAGAGATAATCAAGCTCAGAATTAGAGTGAAAAAAAAAATGAATAGTCTATCCAACACGATGTTTTTATTTACATCCCATCTAGCAGTATACACTGCTCACTTTAAGACATACATAGGAAATTATCTAAGCAGAATTATTTTGCTTGAAAGGTAACGTGGTTCTCACGAATTAAAGTTTAACAACAGATCTAGACTTTGTTCTTGTTAGAGAGGACCAAGGAAAGTAACCCTTAGGTCTGTTGTCGAAGTACTTAAGGAATTAAAAAGGACTGCTAGACTCTGATTCCTAAAATCCAGTGAGATTGATCAGTAAATCTATTAAAACCCCGAAAAATAGATCTAACCTCGAACAGAAAACTATTGATGCAAAAATTACCATCCTTCAATAGCTTAAAATTCCTTTTGTTTAACATAGTAGCAAATTTGCAAATAAGGATCCTATCCAATTATTATTGGAAGGTTAATTGACGTGATCCAGATTTGGTTTTATAACCCCACAGCCCAGTTTACGTTTAATGTATTGTATTTAGGTTGAAATATGCAAACGAATTGTATTATTGTAATTCAATCTATCGTTTAACCATTTAACGGTATATCCATCCCACGATAGTTTAGATCTTTAAGAAGGAAAAGTCTAAAATGGCCATAAATGTTGGGCTCGCAAGCTGTCAAACCCCTAAAGGGTTTCGATTGATTGAGTAGCAATGAAGTTTTAAGATTTCAATACAGAAAGTTTAAGTGGGATAACGGCTATTCCTAACTAATTCCTCCTTTTGTACATGGGGGCCTATTGATTCCTACGTTTTACCATTAACCTCTTATACCTATCATCCTCCATGTAGAATAAAATAAGTTCTTATAAGGATTTATACCCGAGATAATGAGCGAAGCCAACGGATTTTACTTTCTTACGTCAGCAGTCTGTAAATTTTAACGATTCTAATATTATTATTATTCAGAATACGCAACTAGAATATAAATTAGGTGAACCTTAAAACCGCACATAGCAAGAAGACTGAAATGCGGATCTTAATCTTTATTCCAACTGCTTCAAGTTTTATTAGCGAAGTCCTAAACTTAATCTTAGGTTTTTATTTGCTCCTCTTCAGTAGAATCTACAGAATGTTTACTCAGTTGGCCAAATTGCTGTAATGACGGAAAATAGATTGACAATAAAGCTACCAAAGACTGGCTCTTTATTCCATCTAAATTATTAAATAACTGGACGAGATATATGTAGAACGGCATTGAAAGAAGTTAGATGCTTTAGTACCTTGGGTTTTTACCACATTAACTTACTTTTCAACAGCTTAGTTACAAATTGGAAACTTTGAATGGATTTCAAATTTCAGCTCAGCCATGGCTTAGTGTATACACAGTGACGTTGGATATATGATACTTAGTGGGGGTGGTTATGACATTTACAATTGTTGTTTGATTTATTCTTGCTAAACCCACATTCTAAAGAACTCGTTCACATTCCTTTATTGGCTCCCTGTAAATAAATTCCTTTGTTTAACAAATGCAATTTAATGAGTTATAAAATCCCACTTTTGCTATTTTTGCACTATGAATTGTTTAAAACTTTCTTAGGAATTTATATTTACCATGTTTCATGTTTTAATTTCAGTGTGATATGCAAATACTACTAAGCAGAGAGAGATAAAGCAACGTTAATTGTAATATGAGGTGTTATTTTTATTTTTGAGGGAATTAAAATGATAAATACAGTGAAATTGTTCGGACTTTTGTTAATTCCAAATTCCAGAGGAGATTTTTCCGTTCTACACAGTTTGTCCGTGCCTTAATTTCCAAAACAGTTAATTATTGAGGTCTAGCTATGGATGTAATTAGAGGCCCCGGGGTTCAGAAATGGGAACAACGGTACATGTTTTCTTCGGTTAAAAAGTACATTGGGTTGACTCCAACCTGCTTCTTTCTTTCTTGGTATTTTTATTATATTGTTGAGGTTGATTGGTGGAGGTAGTTGATTGTTGTGGACGACGAGACTCCTAAGTTCATTCACCTACCTGTTCAACTCCATCCAACAGTAAGTAATGGCCAACATTGCAGGTAGTTCGTAGTAGCCTCTGGTTAGTAGCTACCTATTTGCAGATTTACAGATGCTCCAACTACAGCTACCTAATATAATAAAATACCTGGCTAAGAAGTTTGCTCATTTGCAAAAACATAAGTCAACTAAGACTCTAACCATCAGGAATTATGTAGATTTTAGGTCTTCAGCCTTAATTTTCACTGCATTTTAAACTTCTTTAACCTGAGCTCTACAGTATTCAAAAGGTCACATCCCCCTATTCCAGTTTTATAGAATTTAGTGTAATTTATTTTTATAAAAGGCTTATAAAATAACTTTAGCCAATCGGTTTATAGACATTTTATGAACAGACCTTTGAGCTGATGTCTCTCGCAATTATAATTTTGTCTTATGCAGTTTTACCTTTTTTGTTAGACTTCGATTGATATCTTCTTTCTTATTAGTATTAACATCTTGATGCATCAATCATGGCAGTTTTGTAACGTTAGAGGACTCGGGTTCTATCCATTTTCGTGTATTTATTCGTATAAAAATGCATGCTACCATATCTGAGTTTCAGACTGAATCCTTATTGTGACGATCTGGATATAACTTAGCTTTATTTTAGCAAATGCAGGATGCAAAAGGTTAAGAAACTAAAGAAGATAGGGGACAATTCAAAATAGTATATTTATTAAATCTTTGAGACCTCATTTTACAATAATTAAATAGGAATGATAATCCTCAACAACTTCCAAAAAATTGGATAGTTCGTGTTTAAACCTTTCCCCGATCGGAATATCAATGAGGTATAAAAAGTTGGAGTTGTGTTGACTTAAATTATTAAGACTTACTACTACTACACCTTTTCCCAATAATATTATATGTAAAACATCAGTCAGGGGAGTTTTAAACAAGATAACCCTCCTTGACTTAATCTCCGTTGCCCATCTTTCTGACAAAACCATTAGTTATTTTATTAGCTTGGCCTTATCTTCCTTTCTTGTGGAAAAAATAAGTAAGGAATGCCCTGTTACGGATTTTAATGAAGGACTTGGTTGCATGAAATTAATCTGATGCTGTGCAGAATATTAATTTTTCGCGAGACTCTTTTTATTTTCTAATAAATCTGGAAAATTGAAATAAATCCTCTTGCAATATATTTTACTCTCTTCTTATTGCCTATGATTCAATCGTAGGAATTGCAAACAAACAAGTCCCAAGTAATTATTGCAATTAATAAACAATTATTAGTTCAAAATACACATATTAATCAGGCGTTTATGGTGTGAAAAATAGCTGAATTTTAGACTTATTTAGCATTAAATATTCAGTAGCCAAGATATTGTCGATTGCAGTGGCAGTAGCATTAATACAGGGCACCAGAGTTGACATAAGTAGTAATGGGCCGCCATTCTTATTGTCCCCAATTGTTGGCCAATGACTGTGGTTGACTTGCTAAACAATTGGACTCATTAATCAGTATCATTCATTGCTATTTACATGATTTGATTGTCGTCTCGTCCTCCAATTACTTTCAACTTGATTTATTTTTTATGTGTACAATCTACCTTTCAATCTAATCCCTATAAATTATTAGGAAAAGCTGAATCAACTCTTATAGCTGCAGAGCTCACCCATTCATGGTCTGTATAATAAAATAAATATATTAATATCAACAACACAAGGAGATCCTTTGTTTCACGTACGAAGAGCGTACACATTTTAAATGATGAATAATGGCCCTTGTTTACCGATATAAAGTAGATAGTTGACATATTCAAATCTTCTTAAGAAACGATAAGATAGATTACTTACTACTGCTTTCTCTGCACAAAAGGTAGTTAATTGGACCGTCAATCCTCCAAGAAAGGGATCAACTCCGCCTTTTTCATGTAACGTTTCTTTCTACATTGTAATAAACATTTTGGTAATGGTAATTGAATTTTGGTCCGTTAGATTAGGAGGATTCTGAGTGGGTTATTCTTTGGGAGATAGCCAAAAAGTTGAAACAAACTACAATCTACTTTTACCTTACAGCAGCAGTCTGCCTCTGTATGAATTGCTTTAATACTTTTTACTAAACCTTAGTTTATTTATGAGTCAATACATGGTTTTTATTCAATTCAGTATGTTATAATTTATTGGTTCTTAATTATCAGACTTTACCACCCTTTATGAACGATCTTATTCTATTACTTTTGACGAACTTTTCTCGAACTAAATAAAACTGAACTCCCGTCAGAAATATTTTTTTGGGAAGGAAACAATTAAGATCAAGTAGCACACCTTACTGCTTAAAATAAATCAGGAGTAGCCGAAGGTAGAAGGCCGTCATTGCATTGCCAGTAAAATTCCTGGAAAATGTGCCCATTTTCCTGGGAAAGTATACCTGAATCCTGACCAAAAAAAGTGTCAATCCATGTTACAACTCCCCTTAACCTGTAAGGAGGTACATTAAATGACATTTTTAACGAGGCAAAGAGATGGATGGATCTAGAATTTTGGAACTAACTCTTAAGAATCTGGACGAAGTTACTTACAAATCTTTTGGAACCCTTTTCACAATATTTTACGTCCATTGACTTAAACTAACCCTGTGCTGGTTGTAGTAAATGTGTAATCATTCTTCAACATCTAGCTGACTCTGTCGGTCGAGGCTTCATAGTTAGGTAGTTGAATGCCAATGCCAACTTAATAAAACTTTACTTTTTTTAAACTCCAGAGGGACAGGCAGAGGAAAAAAAAGTTAAGATCTGATTGTAAAACGTACACAACAAACTTTAGAGAAAAAGAAGAGATTCTTATCGGTTTGAGAAGAGAGTTAGTTATTATTATTACTCAAGGATGGATGATACTTCTCCGGGGATTTACTATCCATCCTTCCCACACAGTAATAAAAATACCAACTGTGTGTACGATGTTGCATTTAATTTAGAGAAAAGCATATTAGTAGTAGAAGTAGTAGTAAACTCTTAGTATTTTCCATGCTCCATGAACTCTTAAAAAAATAAACGAAGAGGTTGAGAATAAATGTGCGAAAAATTACTCAACCTTTCAGTTTACATTTTTTCCCGACCCATCAAATCAACAGAAAGACAACATATTCTGCTTTTTCGTAAATACAATAATACGCATTCGTTACCTTGCCTGGCACTGATTTAATACGAGATATAAAGAACCTTATTATTATCATCATTTACAATCATTTCACATTTCATTTTATACAGGTCAATTAGCAAGAGGTTTTTTTCTGAATGTGTGGATTATTATATTGACGGAGAAAGGTTTGCTTAAGGTATGTTAGTTGTAATATAATGTTAATGAAAGTTTATAGGATAAAGTTGAGAGGGAATGAATTAATTATAATTAGAGGATGCAACTCATGTAAAGAATGTTAAATGTCGCTCAAAGATTTATTATTTGCTTATGCTTTTACAAAGAGCTGGGTTTATAGAAAAACCTGGGTTTCCTAAAAGCGGAAATGGTTATTGCCGTTTTAATTAGGATAATTGCTTTGATGTTAATTGAGATTTGGAGTTTTATTTGAAATTTGATCCTCGTAATTACTCCTCCTCTGGATAAAATACGGATGGAAGTAGGAGTAGCAGTAGCTCACAGGATGTTTGCATAATTTACTCAGGAACAGTAAGCAACTAAGTGTAGTATTAATGGACTTTTTAAGATAATATTGATTTAATGAATTTAAACTGTTTGAAAACGGCTACCTCGTTTAAAACTGCAAATTCTGGAAATCAGTTCAGCATTTTTGGTCCGTAAAGTAATTTCGGTTTAGAAAAAAACTAAAAAAGATAGATGCCAGTCAACTTTTGTTTCGGGTTTATTTAACACGGGCGATAAAAATTAAATGTTCGGCATATAACGCAACAAAAAACAAAGCATAGATTGCTCGTGCATTAGGATATACTGCATTATTATTAGATCCTTAATAACATACAATCTCTGACTACTCAGTCCAGCGATTAGTAACGAACGACCTGCTAACCATTGGCGCATTACGTTACATTAAATTGCATCATAAACTTAAAACTGGGGTTTGGGTATTATAAAATGTTATTTTTTCAGTAGGTAGTTCTCAGGTGTGGGAAAGGGTTATTCTATCACTATCAGAATATATACATCAGTATAAATTAAATATATTAATGGGTTCAAGTATAAAAGTGCAAGTTACTTTCTCATTCTTTTCCTGAAGAAGAAGGTAACATTAATTTATAGGATATCTTAATAAGTATAATGTAGCTTAATAGTCCTAGGCTCTGGTAGAGTTGCTATTAATTTGTGAAATGGATATCCTTAATTTAATTCCTCCCTATGTTCCTTCTAAAACACCTTATTTGATGAGAATCTGTGTATATTTATTACTCTAGATGAAACTTGCTACACGGCATTTAACTCGCTTATCTTTTACCTCACTTGGTAGAAATAAATACATATCATAATCCAGCGGAGATTACATTACACATTGGATTATTATTACGACTGTACGTGACTATAAGGTTTATACTTTTCATTGGTGGATTTTTATCCTTCCTGTCTTAATTAATTTCTTTGGGAGTGCATAAGTCGTAATTTCATAGATTGTAATAAGATTTATATTGAAGTTAAAATTGGCGTTGTTGTAAACAAAGTGAAGCTTATTAACTGTACGCGTCATAGTTGAACTTCGGAAAGGGATTTTATTTAAAAGGTGTTTAGTTTTGCGTAGTTATTTCTATGTTATTTTTCTGTTGTTCCAGATACGAAAAATAGTGTGGGTCTTGTTGGATGTATTGATGAAATAGCTCATAATGCCATAGCCGTTTATTGGAATCCTCTCGAGAGCTCCGCAAAGGTAACAATTTATTCAGAATACTCTCCTTAGTATTTACTCTATCATTTTTAACGCTCTCATCTTTTGCTTCTTTTAAATCTTTTCTTGTTCCTTTTTAACTAAAGAAATGCAATTAATATTCCAGGAGTTATCCCACTACCATAAATTACTCATGAAGTGTGTAGAAATTTAATGCAGGTTTTTTTTTAAATTTAAGGTGTAGTTTTAGACTGAGGTAAACATAAATTCCACTCTTTCATAGAAAAAAACCACAACTATTAACGCCGTTAACAACGCCCTTTGTTAAGTTAACCCTTTTTCGGTCCTTATGGCTCCCACTTACTTATGGGCTGGTAGCTTCTTATGTCTCCAAACTTAAAATAGGTGATGAATCCTCCCTTAAAATTTAAAACCCCAAATCTTAATGTATCTACATTCAGACGCATTATTGAAAGGGTCCCTAACGCTTATAAGTTAAAAATAAAATAACATTGAAAGTTTTTGGTACGGTTCGTTCTCGTAGTACGGATTAAGTAAGAAAGCTGGCACAAAGAACGGAAGAAGTATTGATGGAAATGATGCGATAGTGAGAAACACGCAACGTTTTAAACAAAATAAAAATCCAACTTCTTGTGGTTTATTTTTCTATCAACTAAAGCTTTAAGGGTAGGAGAAAAGTTATTGAATATCCTGAACCCTAAACTGCCGTATGAAATTATTACAAAAAGTTTCAAATAGGCTGTATAACTCAACTCTTCTACTACTTCTTGAGTTAAATATGAAATGATACGAAACGTGTATGATAATACGGATCCGTCCGACCATAAAGCTCTCAGTGGTCTGAGTAGCAACGACAGGTGTGATGCCTAAAAGTTTTAAATCTTTTGGTAAAAAAATCCAGAAAATTACATGCTATAATAATATATCTGCAGTTCTTGTAAAGGAGTCAGACCTTCCCTCGATTTATTATTGACAAGGAGCCATACACCAATTTCACATTTTCACATTTTTTTTAATACCAAAGGGAATAAAACCTTATTCATTTTTCCCCTTCTTGCAATCATTTTATTCCAGCAGAAGGCTAGCTTGTTTTTAATACGAATTTCTGGAGTTGTTTTTACTAACAGTTGTAATTGCAATACAATAGATCTCGGATTGCTTGCAATTTATTCTCTGTGTGTATTTCCATAATATACGGGTAGTAAGATCGGAAGTTGGAAAAGTAAATTGTAAATAAAATAAGGGGATGCTGCATTTCAGAAGAAATTAGATAGGCTGATCGTTGGATTGTTAGCTTTTTGATTGTGGAAGGCCCCACAGCAGTGAGATTATAATTATGTAATGATATGACTTTGAGGAGCTAATCAAGAAGTCTAGGGAAGGAAGCAGGGTATTCTTAAATATTAATGTTAGATGCATTTTTTTTACAATAGACAACAGTTAAAAAATGTGGAGCAAAGGAAAGGGACCATGAAATTATGATTATACATACTTTCATTCTTTCCCATCCTTTTCACTTCTCCACTCACTAAATAATTAAGCTTGGCTTAAAATACTAGAGAATCTGAGCACAAATTGTGGAAAGTCTTCACATAAATTACATGACTAATTTTAAAGAATTTCAATGTTGCCAGTTAAAAAAGATGTAAGTTAGTCAAGCTGCGGATGTTTATTAAAAAGAAAAATAGGGGGCTGTTACGGCGATCTTTTGGGGGCTCATAATAGTGGGGTTTCTCTTGAGGGCATGGAAGTATAATTTTGTACATAACCTTGCAGGTATAATCCCTCATTTTAATACCTTAGTTTGAAATAAATTGGATCCATCCATCCATTCTTGAGTTTTAGACTCAAAGCCCAAGTCTAATTGTTCTACGTCCAATATATTAACAGAACATTTCCTGCAATTTAGAGAAATTGAAACCCTCTCAAGCTCATTTACGTTACTTGCTAGCTTTGCCTACGTTTGCCAATATGATTGGAATGATGCTTTCTACTAATATCCTTAACTTTGACCTCCAAACCCGCCTTAGTATTTCATATGCTGTATACTAATACTACGGGGGATAACTCATTAATGAACTCCCCTTGAGCCTTTCCTATCTCTAATCGTCTAATCCTTCAAACAAGTTAAAATTTTCATCAAGATGATGTGTCTGGCTGAGTTATGTGTGTTAAATTACAAGTAAAATAACCAGGTTCCAGAATAATACTAAAAAAATCTCGCCATGAGAAATGCTCATCCTCCGGCTAAAGTTACATGCATTTCCACAGGATTGGCCTATTATGAAAGTTCACTCAGTCTTCCTAAGAGATAGTTTAATGAGCGGAAGCTCGGAGGACGTGATCTGATTCCAAAATCTCTTACACATTATGTTTTCTTTCCATCAGAATAATAGTACTTGCAAGTAAATACCCTAGGAGAACTTAACTATGAAATTCTCTCAATCTATCAAGATGAGTTAGTGCTATGGATTTTGTGCAGTGGTAATTTGCAGGTTAAACATGCACTTAACCGGGGTACATTTTCAGTCTATGATTCAGAGGATATTTAGATTAAAGCCAATTCTTTACACAAAAGTTCATTAGGGTTATTTTTATTCCATACAGACAAATCAGGTTTGCGCAGAAAAGAGTTTATTCCTGTTAAAGTCCATCCAAGAGGGGATGCAGTAGGGATGATGTTCATGGAGAAACAAATAAACTGCAGATGCTAGGTTATAAACTAGTTTTAGATGTATGCAGATAAAAATATTTTTCCCATAAATGTAAAGGGTTTATTCTGTTTTCTTGTGGGTTTTGTATGCAATTAATGTTATCTCTTCAATTGTCTTAGTAAAAGAGAAGGGAGAAAGCAACGCAGACTTCCTTATTATTGTGATAACTCAAGTTGTTAGAGTTTCTAGTAAACTAACATTATTCAAGCTTTTTAAAAATAACTTTCTTTCCTAACTCTTTTCGTTGTCTTTTTTCCATAACTTTACAATGATTTTTCATCTTTCTGGAATTAATTTACAAACGGGTGCAAAATGTTAGTTACCTAATTGTTTTTTTAAATCTCCACAGATCAATGTAGCCGTCCAATGTCTAAGTACAGATTTTAGCAGTCAAAAAGGTGTAAAGGTAAGCGTGTTGAACTGTTTTTATTATAATGATAATTTATATAAAGCAAATCAAATCAGCATTAATATTCACCCCAAGCCATTATAGTTTAAGTTATCAGCTCAAGAATAAAAATGACAATAATCCCCATTTTGATTGAATCCCATCGGACACTTGAAGTTTGTAGTAAGGATTTCACAGATTTTATCTAACAAAATCTCTCATCCCTCTTAATCCATATTTTGTGAGAAATCCAGTATATAAAGGATAAAGTATAAAATCATTTTATCATAAGAAGAAAGGTCAAAGGATTGTCGAATACCTAATGGGACTTTTCTATCTATCTTCTAGAGAGATAGCTTTCTGTAGATTTTTCATAGGAGAGCTGTCACATCCCATCTTTAAAAAAATCTACCTCTGCATAAACAGATAACATAAAATATGTACAGTTGAGCTTATGCCGTTTTATGCTTAGATATTGAGCTCCCAATTGTAGTAATAATATGAGTAGACCAAGGCTTTTATGGTTTTTTTGTCAGCCATAGACCAACTCGAGCATGATGATTGACACTGACTTAATTGGGAATTTGCATAAAATCCCCATCAAAGATGGACATTTCTTGAGTTAGTCAAGCACAGGACGGGGATTATGCTTCGATGATTTTAGACAGCGGAGCTTAACCAAAAAAACATATCTTGGGAGTACCCTAAACTACTTTATCAATAGGTAGGCAGGTAGGACATTCTTATATGGTCACGTAGTACGTGTATAGGGACAAATCTCCCAACCGACCAACTGTCGTTTGGATTCTTGTAATAAAAAAAAGTTAAACAGAATGGGCATAGCAGAACGGTTGACCAATCCTTGATTTCTTGAGTTTTCGTTAGTTCTAATCCCAAGTGGACATGCATAAAGAAGAGCAGTGATAGAATTAAATTGATTATAAGGAAAGTAATAAGTTATGCAGCTATAAAGAATTCAATATAGCCTCTTTTTATAGAGGTAAAGTAGACGGATAAAAAGAGATGAAAAGCTCACCTTTTTATTTTCACATGTTAAAGCCATCTGTAGAAGACATGGGTGGTTTTTTTGACTTCGTAAAGTGTCAACTGTCCCGAGTGTAACTTTCATGATTTCATAAGGACAATTATTCGAATAGAACAGTTTTTCCGAATACAAATGAAATGTCGATGATCCAAGAATAATTTATTTCCGGGGAATTTTATATTGAAATAAAATGTATTTCATTTTATTGTGAGCTTGTACCAGTAGTTGTTGAATGTATGTTGTTGAATTTGTTTTAACTTTATCGTAGATTTAAGTGTTGAATTTTTTGTACTTTGATTGCATAACAATAGTTGATGAGGGCATGGGAATTAAATTCTGTAACGCATTGAATTCTTGAATCCCAACTACGAAGACGATGAAGACTAGTTATTTTGTGTATTGGGGGACTTGGAATTAAGCAGCCTCAAAGGCGCATCCATTTAGATAATCTGTGTCTAAATTTATATCAGAAGTGAAACTCGCACAGACATTCCATGATGGTAACCCACCCTTCTTTACAATTGTGAGTTTACGGATTAAAGGACGGGAAAAGTTCCCACAGAAAGATGAAAAAATGCAGGGAATTTTTCTACCTATTTCTATTTTCCAGTATTTTTATTTTTCCAATTCCTCTGGAATAATAAGGTAGGAAAGAAGGGCTCTCAGGGACTCATTTTCATAAACCATTATACGAAGAAGTCTTTACTTAGGCGAGCTAGCCCGGAATGTAAAAGGGTTATAAAAAACCTTAAAAATGATAGTAATGAAAGGACCCCTTAATGAATGAACCAGAGAGAGTGAATACTCTATACAATGAGGAGGGTACTTAATGAATGAGTGTGGAACACTTGACCTGTACGGCATCATATACGCTCCTATCATTCATTATAAAAGGTGGAATATGCTTGTGATAAAGTTGACAAATTATTCTAAAAAACGTATATTCAACCTTTCTATTTAACAGGGGCTGCCCTTACACCTGCAAATCGACACGTATGACGACCCCCGTGACCCCAACTGTCCTATATATCACCGAGGCTACTCCCAAATCAAAGTCTTCTGTGATAAAGTAAGTATTTTTCTCTCTGTAATATTATTATTCTGCATAAATAGCCAAAGCAATTGCCAGCCTCTTTTCTAAATCCTTAACCAAATCTTCAGGATGCTTTAACCAAAACGAACAAAGATTTTTATAATGAAACCAAATTCCTTTATTCGATCTTTATGCTTGAGCTGTACTTAATATTTACGTGGGCTTGGGCTCAATTGCCCTCGCCTTTATCAATTTGAAAATCTAATTGGAAATGTAACTTTATTAACGATACTCTTAAAAGGAAGGAGTGATTGCTTTAAGTAACAGTAACGTTAGATTTGGTGGGCTTAGCATTTGTTTAAAAAACATTCTTATACTTTGCCAGTTAGTCAAGTGGGTAACAATCGGTAGCGTTATCCTAAGTGGTAAAGTAACAGTAGAAATAAGTGGTAGATAGACCAAATATGGATCGATCTAAGGAACAATGGAAAGATTTGTTAGAAAACCTAGCAGCCATTTTTGATTTCATCATGTTAATTTTTATTTATTGTAGAACCAACATGTGTATTTGCTAATGGTTCTCGATACAAACTTACGTAGTATTTGATCTAGGTAAATAAACTAGGGCAGTTTCATACTTCTTTGCATTCTGTTTACTCAGACGGTAAAGTAGCTTTCTCGTGGGTTGTTTCCTTTGTTCTGAAAATGTCTAATAAGACGCCTAACTTTTGTACTGCAAATAACATTATAAACTCAATCTTGTCCCGTAATGCACTTAGCTAACACCAATCCTATGATGGTAAGGGAAATAACTGATAGGAATGAATTACGGAGAGCTGGAACTTTACTTGTAGAGAGTGATTTACTGTAATGGATTTTGTCAATCCCAAATTCTAACTCCTTTTCTAGGCATATCTATCGACAAAGAGGAGGAAAAAGTCATCCAAAGCTCCATATTCATCCTTTCTTGCATGCATGCTCGACGATAGCTAGATACTTTATTATCAACTTGTTGCATTGGAATTTGTTAATAAGTATTAATCTTCAGTTTTTAAGAACATGTAGTAAAAAAATTAAATTAAATGAATAAAGAAAAGGCATAGGATAGAGAGAAAAACTAAACAGCAGTACGACGCATATGTCTTTTACACTTGTGTGGCACTCAAGGTTATATAAAGCTGATTCTATCCTTCGTTGTACATTTCTCAGTTCCTAATATTAATTAACGTTAATGAAATTGTTATAATGTTTTTAATATAAAATAGTGTTCGTTGTTATTAGAGGTAGGAGGATTCAATTGCTTGAGAATTGTTGGGTAATTGAAGGCTTTCACTCACTATTTATGTTGATGCCTTATTTTACGAATATTTGTCAAAAACAGTTTACCTCTTCGATGCAAGCAACTACCCAACAATAGATAAAGTTATTTTCTATCTGCTTTTGCTTAATTTACATTTGAATGTTAAAAGTTCTGAGGTTCTGAGATTTTTCACTCGCCTTGGGAAGCCTTGACCATGAAGAATTCCAGCAACAAATTTATGACTCAATTTCCCATGTTATTGATTTAATATGCTAATTTTATAACCTTTGTACTTTAATCGTTCGCCATATCACTTTTAGTAGTTACGTATCATTTCTCAAAGTAAGGAAGAAGGGCTTGAAAAAAATTAAATCTTTCTGCATAAAAGTACTTGAATAGTAGACAAAGAAATCATTCCCTGTTAATTAATATTAATGGCAAGTGCAAGGTTATCAGTCGTGGGAATTATTATACGGAAGGTATTATGTAGCATTTTACTAATCAGCAGAGTTTTTACTGTGACAAAGTTAGATATAACTTCATTATTCAATATTAACCATTTAAAAAAGCGATCAAATCTTGACCTATGTTTTGATATGTATCTACTTGACGTTGATTATGCATACATTGTGAAATATTGAAGCATTTACAATTTTGGTTTTAAACTATGCTCTCTTTGTTTGTTAAATTTTTTCTGACTTTCTTACGACAAAGTTTACAACTGCGGTTTGGAGGATGATCCAAACTTTTCTGAAAAGTGGCAACGATAATCACTCTAAACCCTTTAGACATTGTTGTATGTATTATATCATCTGAACACATTACATTGTATTCAGTTCATTTGACTTTATGTAGGAAGGTAAAAAAAGAGTAAAAACGTCCGCCTCATAAAGCACGTCAGGAGGAACATGTTAGAAAACATTTCTCGTTGACGTCTCAACCTTTATTATCTAATTTATTGCCATCCCCGTAGTAAACTAAACGGCCACAAACTTCGTCTAACTCAACTGCTAATGGTTAAACTTTCTTAAGTAAAGTAAAGTAAAGTTACTCTACTAGGATCCATAGGTCATTCTTGAATGATGACGTCTTATAAACTATGTAACATGAATACATAACAATAATGCAATTATCATAACCATTTATAAATGTTGTATTATTACATACACCAAATCTTTTCCCCATAATAATGTCAAGCGTTCATAAACCAAGGAGAGGGAAGGAAGAGCATTTTAGTTTAGAATTTACTATTGCTGATCCTTACGCTTCGTAATATTAGCAGTTTTTAGTAGCCAGGCTCACCTGAGAAATTCAGCCTAAACTGAAACCCACCCTCGCCTCGTTAAAGCTTCTCTTTTTGTGTAAAATGTATTTTTTTTAAAAAACTCTGCCCCTTTGCCCATAATTCCTCATCCGTCATAAAACTGTGTGAAGCAAAAGATGCTAAAAACTGGAGAGATGAACGAAGGTAGTTTACCTTAACCTTGTACAAATGCCTACCTCTAGTCAAATATGAGGTACTTTGAGTATGAGTAAGCGATGTTATTTTGTTGGTTAAAAAAGTATACTTTGTGTTGGATCATTAAATTGTAAATATTTTGTTATAATTTTCTCCGTCCAGGATTTTATTACCACCCTCATTTAAAAAGTCACTGGGATCATTAAAGTTACCTTGCGGAAGACAAAAGGGCACAAATGTTTTTATTGCTTGGAGTATCATTTTCTAGGGTTGGGAATTAACTAGCTAGAATACACATTGCTACGGTTGGTTTAACGGATAATATGAATGATAATTTTGTTCTGCTTATGCCGTTGGAGTAAACTTAAAATCAAACTGAGAGAAATGCCGGATTTCAGTATTGAGTTAAAAGTTTCGGTTATCCCTTGGTAATGTATTATTGTGTTTTAAATTACTGGTCTAAAAGGGATGGCTTCTATTGACTATAAATTAATAAAATAAGAAGTTTACATTAGGCTTCTAACGTTTTTAATTAAAAAGTTGTTCAACTACCACCCGTAAGTAAGGGTGGGTTAATGGAAATCTTATTGAGTCATCAATCCGGGGATCCGTGTGCATAAAATTGGCATAATTCATAGTGAAACATTAATTTATTTTTTACATTCAGGGGACAGCTTCTGTAGCCAAAGTTTACTCAAAGCTTTTTTTCATCTGTAGGCTTGGCTTATCAAGCATTTATTATGTTTGTGTTCGCAGAGATGATTAATTATTAAGTAGGGAGCAATCTGGTTGATACCCTGCCAAAAATACTTACCGACAATACACAGTGCATTATCATATCATTGGCATTAAAGAATGTTAGGGAGGAAGGAATGCCAGAGTATTTTAATGTTCATTTTTCCTTTAAAAAAGTATTCTGCTTATTTAAATGGAAAAGTCGTAAGTCTCAGCGTGAGGTGAAGCTGGCTCCTGGCTCCTTAATACACTTGCATTTATTATCATGCCCGGCGGAGATCAATTAAATTTCTGTGAAAGAGTCAGTGTATATCCTCGTTTATAGAGCGCGGCTACACGGTGATTTTAGCAGATCTAAATGATACAGGGACAAAATATGTACTGGATGATGAAGTTTGCGCGTTCCATATTCGTGCCAGGAAATCAGCGAATTAACTTTGCGCAATGTAACTTTTACAATAGCAGAAATCGTCCGTGAAGGGCGGCTTATAAAGGATAAAATTATTGCAGCTTGGCTGCCATTATTCCATAAATTTTGAAAAAGAGAATAAATGGTTTCGCAAACTGCTGGGAGGAAGTTTATTTTTATTTTTATTGGACTAAAATTGTAAATCTGTTCCCAAATAATAAAGATTAATGTTTGTTAAAATGGTTGAGTTGGGTAGACCCCCTCCTGGGAGCTCAATGGGATTCATTCATCAATTCTAATGGACTTTATTCAACTGAAATGTTTCCTTGAAAAGGCTAACCAACTACTTTATCTAACATGGGTTGCAGTTTTCTTAATTATTTCCACACCAAAACCTATGGTACTTTCCTGGGATCATGGAATATAATTTGAAATGAAGTATTCAATTCGTAGTCCAGCTCTGGCTTTAGGTACACAGTAAATTGCGTTAACGTGTAGAGTCTCTGGTATTTTTTTTGGTAAAATAAAAGCAGTTTGTTTTAATTCTTCTAATACACATTTTGAACCAAAACAAACAATCAGAAAATTATCCTGCAATCTATCATATTTTGAAGTCAATATAAACTTGGAAGTCCGTGCTTGTTACCAAGATCCAACAAAACCGTGCACCCTTTGCATGATTTTTCCCCATTTCTTTGAAAATTTCAAATACAGAAACGTTGTAATGAGCCATAAAAATGCAGTTTACTATTTGGATTGACAATCAAGAGATGAACATCAGCAGTCGGCTGCCTATTACTTATCTTATCCCTTCCTCTGAATTATTATTATTGTTGTTATTCTTACGTATTTTAGCTATTTTTCAAAGCCCTCATATCATCTTCAGCTTTTGTTTGATGTGACACTTCAGCAGGGGTCCTCAAAACAACAAGACTTACTTAACTTACTGATACTTTATAATGGGTACAGGAGGCAATGAAGTTTTTATGAGTTTTTCTTTAAAGTTTATCCTTTTCGTTTTTTATCTCGAGGAAACGTAATGTTTCCCAACTTTTGTTTGATAACCCTATCCAATCGGTAGGCAAGGTATGTTAGGTTTATTAGGTAAATTTTGAAGGATTCTCGCTATGCAGAACCATTTGGTGAAGATGTACGTGAAATGAGAAATAATGTAATTTCGGTCTGTCCGTGTAAAGTGTCAATCATTGTTGGCAGCTTAATTTCATTCAAGGTGATATGATTGGATATGATAAGAATTATGGGTAGAGATAGGAAGGTTTGTTGGTTTCTAGTGTATGCATAAAATACCTGTACGGTTTCCAACTAAAAAATCACCTCGTAAAAACAGGAAAGCAGTGTATCATTTTAAAAGTGTACACTGAACAAAATGCTTGTTCATTTTCGTTTTTATTATTCTTCAAGATTTTTCTAAAACTTCGTCTATAACATGCGGAAAAGGGCAAGCGTCGTTTGGCATTGGATGCTTTATGTAAATAATTGAGGCTCTGGCAGCTTTAAAATCTTCGTTTATACGGTCGTCTCATTGTTATAACTGTAGTTTTCAGTAATTAACAAGAAAGAACATTTTTAAATGGTAGGTAAAGGTAAGATTCCTACGAGTACAAATGTGTTGCGTTTTTGAAAATCTTTTTGTGGTTTTAGAAGCATTTTAAATGACATTCCACCCTCTAATTCTTTACTAACGAGGTATTCCACTCTCGTTAATGGTTTATTTATTTGCAAATCCATACTATATTCCGCACATCCTCAATTAATGAACTACTGCTATATAAGCCAAATTTTACCAGCAGTACAGAAATGAAGTACTATTTCTACTGGAGCAAAGCCAACTTTCCTTACTGCAGATTCGCATGAATTGAATTTTATCAACTCCGGATTAAGTTGAGTCTTAACTCCAACTAACCTCAGTTCTAATTATTACCCTTTTTCCCGAAGAAAGTGATTCATAGCGACAGGCAATAATATAATGGGCTTGGTAATAAAAGCATTTTTATTTGATTTTTAATAGCAAGACCACTAGGGGCTTCCAATATGTTGTTACTGCTCATGTAGAAGTTTAAGTCTAGCCAGTGAAACAATATATGAGCAGGGTTTGACTGCGTAAAGTCGAGACTTTGTCTACCTTTAGTTTATTGCAGAGGATAAGAAATAAAGATCACGAAACCAGATAAAGGAGTTCAAGAGAGAAGAAATTCATTAATAAAAGTAGCAATTACCCCGCTGTTGCTGCTGCTCACACAATAATCTACAGACTTTTTGTTAATAATTCTCACATGAATATGGATAAAGTGGGTGGCCACCTTGTTATTACTTGGCCCTTTAATTCATACCCAAACACTGTGGAAGTGGAATGACGTTTTTTATACGAAACAAAATTTAATAAAAATTTCATACGCCATAACCTTTCAAGAATAATGAATCGAGCATCTGATTTCTTTGTTGTTTAGCACTGATAGATATGTGTGTATGAATATTGTACCTGAAAAGTACACCTCTAATTCTTCAAGTTATTTCCCTAAGATTTTAAGGGATAATGTACATTAGATAGCAACATGTATGCGGGAATAAGTCAAGGGATGTTTAGCCTTTACATCTTTAAACTCTGCGTTCTTAAGCGTTTTCGGGGTATCTGAACTTCATTAGGGAAATTGAGGGATGAATTTAATCCCTGATAAATCTTTAATTCTTTCATTAAAGTCCCTTGGTAGCCGTCCTTTACCCGTGATGGGAATTGTAAAGTTCAATTAATTCGGTGGCAAGCGAAGTAGTAAGTATTTAAGTGTAAAATGCTTAGGTCTATGGTTGGGGATGAAAAAACAGGTAAAAGAAATAAAAGCGAAAGAAAATAACAAGTAAAAAAAATGAAAGAAATGATGATCAGTTTGACTATTAATTACACTCAATTTATTTTACCCAAAATCGTGATCTTAAACTTCAGCCAGCCACCTTGAGATCCGACGAGGCTAAAGGGATGAACTAAAGTTAGGATAGTTAAGTAGATAGTAGTCATGCACTATCATACAATATTTAGATGCAATTTTCTAAACTTTTAAAGAATGTTTGGAGATAGAATACGTGAGGTATATTCACTCGGTGTGATGCTAAAATAACTGAAATCTGCCGTTTAAATGTTTATTATTTATTATTTTCCTCCAAAGTCATATTTTTCCCATTTATTAAAGTATAATTTATTTACGAAGCCTTTGAATGTGATTAAATAATTTTTCACACTTAAAAAACTACAATTAGCTTTGCTTATTGGCTTAAATGGTGCTTGAGTGGTATTACTTTAAGGGTTTATAAATAAATAGTTCCTAAGCCTCCGGCCCATTAATGTAGATTCATGTTTGTTTAAATGAAAATCCTTTAACTTTAAACTGAAGGGTGCTGAGCGAAAGACGAGGGATGAGGAGCGGCGAGCGGCCAAGCGCAAATTAACCGCGACCGGGCGCAAAAAGCTCGACGAACTCTACCACACTTCCTGCGAACGAACCGAATTCTACGCCATGAGCGACATCGGCAAACCCCCCGTCCTATTCTCACCTGCCGAAGACCTCGATAAGGTAACATTCCCTTTTCATGCTCTTTTTTTAATATTTTTCGGGAATAAGCAAGCACACCCACCTATGCGACCATCCTGAAATGTCCATGAAGAGATGAAGACGTATTTATATTTTTAGGTCCTCATTTTTAGTTTTGTACGTTTTTATAGGGTTCTCCAATGCTTTTTTCAAGTTTAGTTTTTATTTTACCAAATTTTTAGTGCATGATATCTTCAATACCATCTTTTCAGAATGTTGCAAATGTAAATATTTCAACTCTCAATGGCACCACACTCGATTCAGCTATTACAGAAAAGTATATTTCATAGCAGAAAAAAATTAAAGGTTAGAACAAAGAATTAATGTATTAAAAAAACGGGAATTGGGATCCGTGTTATCTTTTCAATTTATCAATTCCCTTCGTGGACATTCATGACCAATTAAATCCCCACAGCCGAGAAGAGAGATGTAGCAGACTATAAAATCTAACGAGGATCGATAGGGTACAATTTAGCTGCATTCAATAGTAATGTAATGTGGTGCCATTGTTTAATATTTTAAGTTCAACTAGAGACGCTAGAGATTTTTATGTAAGTCAAAAGTTTAGATGCAAAAGATGAAGATGACAAAAAACTTTGGAAGGATCGCGACCAGAATTTTAATCAAGTAGAATTAAACAAGGCTATGGCATATTTGAGCTTAAGTATTCTATAGCTGAATAATCTTTAGCTATAAAAAAAAGTAATAAAATCAGGTGTGGATTAAAAGTCTAACTAGCCCAACTAAGCGTTTCTCTTCGAAGTCAAAAGTGCAATTTAGTAGGTTCGTTCAGTCAGACATGGATTTGACGACTATCCATCATAAAATAACTCTATATAATAGACCGATTGATTTAGCCCAATATGGAATAATGTTAATGACAGCTCTCTATTGGGGTTTGGGTTGGGATTGGCAGTATGAAAAGACTTAAATTCTTAAAACCCTTAAGTACTCATAAAACCATTGTTGGCCAAAAACCCTTAAAGTTTTCTTAAATATCCGCACCCAGAAATGGCCGGACCTTTAAGTAACCCAAAAACCTCAAATTCTCACAGCGTCTCTCTTTTAATCGGCAATAAATGTGTGTGTGCTTTGTTACTGCCTGCCAAAATTTTTATATTAAAGAGACGGTCGGTATAAATGCTGTATCAATTTTTTGCACTTGTTTTCCAATATGTTTTATTCGTTAGCTTTTTTAAGTTTTATTTGGATCAATCAAATCAGGCCGAACGCAATCAATCGTCTACCTATCGTACATTACATTAGTAAGCTTATGATGGAGGAATAAATGCTTATTATTCAAATTAATTCCAAAAGACGATGATGACTAGACCGTCAGATATTTTAGATTGCAGAGTACAGTAATAAAGTTGGGTAAAGCGTTCATCATGGCCGACTCAACATTAAAAGTTTGGGGTGGTCAAATTTAAGGTGTTAGTGTTTTTGCAATTAGTGGCAGGAAAAGCGGACATGCCATATTATTTTCATGTGCTTTCATTTATTCCACCAACAAGTTTACGATTAAAGCTGCATTATAGCTGTATAATTATCAAAAAATGTACTACAGGTTTAGTATATTTTTAAGTATATTACAGCAAGAATATGAGTTTTCGCACAAAACATTTTTATCACTGTTTTATGTGTGCCAATTATATTATTATTCCTCTGGAATAAGCAAGGAATCTAATTTCGAGAGCTTGAGATCCCCCTCTAATGAGTAATTAACATGAGAATATAAACCACATAATTACCCTCTTGTGGTTAATTTCATTGAACATAAAAATGTGGAATTTAGTACGAGAACAGAGTGCCTGATTTGTAATCCTTTTGGACTATTTAAAATGTAAATGCTATTTATTTCATATTTTTCAGCTAACACCGCTAGCAGAGTTCCACGGGTACTACGGCGGAGGTCAGTCAGAGGGTTCGGAGCACTCTGGGTAAGTTTAGTTCCATATTACATCCGCTATACTTCTTTAAACTTGTCTTAAAATAGTCACTAAAGCTTCTTACATTTCTTCTTAACCTTTTTATAAAAATAATAATTTACTGACACAAAATAACCTTTTCCCACTTGATTAAAAATTCTTCCACTTCTTTCATTCTGTATCTTGGCTCAAGAATCTTCTTGGAACTCTCCAAACTCAACTTACCTTATTATCTTGCATAAAAAGCATGTTCCCTTGGTCTTTCCACCTATAGCTTTTTTTGCATCATAAATAAATCGGTCCTTGGAGCTCTTTGCTTTCTCTTGTGTGTAAAAATGATAATTTCTTTATAGCCGCAAAATGACAGTGTCCTGTCCGCTGTATAGCAGCAGCTTACTGTACATAAAAAAAGGGTCAAGGGTCAACCTATGATTTCAAAACGCTTTAAAAGTTTCTAGCTGTTGGTTTGGGGGTTGAGTGAGACTCATGCGGCTAAGAAAGTAGTTTTCGGTTAATTAATTTACCATTTACTTGTAGTAGTAAACCTTTCATATTTCAATATAAAGTTCCCGAACTACTCCCTTTTTCCAGTTTGCATTTTTAGTTCTTTGTTTTTCTAATATTAATTAATTTGTATACCTAGATTACGTTGATCTCTGTGCATTTGCGAGTTGCTGCCAAGAATCACAAAAAGTTTTCCTTAACTTAACCCCAATGTAAAATAAATGTATGGAAATGTAAAGTAAAAGCAAACAATCTTATGTGGATGAAGGGTTATTTTCAAATTTTATTTATCATTTAAAAAAATATATTAAATTACTTAGAGAAAGCTCTGAAGCTCACTCGGCACTCTGGCCACAAAAAAGAACGTTTATTCCCTTTTTCCGGGTATTATTCCGTTTTGTATAAATATTTCATCGTTATTTTTTCCACTATTTATGTTGTGAATATATTTTTCCGGGGGAATGGCTAATTTCCTGGTCTCTATTTTTAAATTTTTGACTCCCCATCATATCTTTCAGTTATTACCCTACATATGAGATGCGATGGACCGAGTCGGATTCAAATGGTGGGGGTGGTGCTACCCCGCAAATGCACAGATGAATGTCGTGGACTTTTATCAAAAATGAAAATCAATTGCAAAAAAAATAAAGTCATAACAATTCAACTGCAAAATTATTTTTTTAAACTACAAATTCTCGAATGCCAAACCAAGCCATCAATACGCTTTAAAATCGTAATATTTAAACTATTCCTCCTCCATCGACTCTATTAATCCTCTGTATTACCTTGTAACATTCAATGCCCCCAACCCCAACCCCAACCCCACCCATCCTGTCCTTAAATCCCAATAGGCAGACAACACTAGACAAGTACGCCTAATGGCGAACTTATGTTAACTAAATGGAGCTTGATCATTGTGATGAATCACTTGGCCAGTAAAATTGCACGAGTGATTAGTTAGTCAGAAGTTAATTTTGAAAGTTAATTTAATTAATATTTTTAAATGGGATGATAAGCCAGGAAAAGGATTACTTAAGGCGGCCGTAGGAAATAAAAAGCTAAAGATATATATAAAAAATGCGGTTTGTACTGTGAACAAAAATTAAGTTTCAAATTATTCTAGACATCACCTTTGACCTTTTCAGTATACATGCATGGATTGACAGGTATAGATTAGAATTTGGTAGAATAGTAAGGACTTTAATTGTCGCACCCTAAATATGGTCATAAATATTAGGACCATTATATGGGTCTTTTGCCAGCTACAAGTTGTCATAAGATCCTATTGAATTGCCAAAAGTTTTAGAAAATCCCCACGTATTATAATTCTAAAAGACTTGTATCAGAGCTTGGAAACGTTTTCTCTGAATAAGGTTTTTTAGTTAATGGCCAGTGAGAAACGAGCTTGCAGAGTCACACATAATGTGGGTTTGTGACTTCTAATCGCTCATTCAAAACCTACATTGAAGTATACGAACTAATATATGAAATCTAAAACAAATTTTAAATGAGTTGAGCAGTTTTTTATACCATTTTCTAAGCAGTTAGTTATAGATAGTTATAGCCAGGGTGCTTTTAAAGATTAATTTAGTTTCTCGGGTGGAGATTATAATTCTAGGCAGTCAGTTGAGATCGCAATTGTCAAAAACAGAAGATTTATTGGCAAGAACAAAGTTTACATGTTTTCCTTAGCCTTATGTACTTTATGGCGGAACGTGAATTAGAAAAAATAGCTAAACTTCGTGATGCTGAAAGAAACTCCGTAATTTCATAAAATGTGCATGAGAGACAAAAGAAATGTCTCTTTTGTGCATGGCATTAGCACAGGTCAGTATGTTTAAGCGTTTTTAGGGAATACCATAAAATTAGACAGGTTATAATAGGAAATAAAGCCAGCTTTTTAGCAGTGTTCCATAAAATTGACCGTTTGTA
>JAQFZX010001295.1:0-32344 GCA_034682405.1 Hydroisotoma schaefferi | reverse complement strand
ACTGTAATACCTATAATAGTGCAGTTGAGAAGCAGAATTAAAATAAATTTGAAGTCGAACTAAAACACAGAAAGAGGATTTCGTTAAAATGGAGGGGATCTTTTAATAATTTTACGGATGAATGCAGAAATAGAAAATATGATACTTGTGAAGTAAAACACAGAGGCTATCAATTGATTTGGTTTACCGTCACAGTAGTACAGGGAGAGGAAAGCTACCGGGGTGGTTTTTATTCTACCTTGTAAAGAGATACATATATCATGGGAAAGATGCATTTGTTGCGATTTCAAGGACACAAAGCCTTCAAGAAGGCTTAATAGTTGGTCAACTATATTTGTAATCCTTCACAGCAAAACACCCAATTTTAGGAAGACATTTTTCAAAACTGCACTCGTAGGTGTGATCCTGAAGGACAAAACCGAACATATGAGTATGAATATGCTTGACAAGAAGAATAAGGTTTACACTTTAGCCAAAGTCTAAATAAGTTTCTGTAGCTTACAACACTGCTTACTTACTTCAACAGTTTCATCTTCATCTAACACAGTTACGTCTAGATGTGACTGTAACTAGGAAAGTCAAGTCATGACCGAGCTAGAAAACGGTTTTTCTTACATTACTTCGCGTAATGTAACCTAAAAATCATCCAAGGCTCCTAAGCACTTACTTTTCGTTTGTTGTATTAATTCAACTCATGCAATGTAGGTAGTAGCTGCTGTAATGGCTAGTTGTAAGTAGCTAGCTCCTGCCAAGTAAAATACTCCAGTAAGCCCTTAGGTCAGGTCTGGGGACAGAATCCCTTTCTGTCTTACCGAGCTTTGTTCTATCTCAGAGACCGACAGAAGCTCTCTTACAATGTAATTAAATCAATGAGACCTTACTACCCGTGACTGTTCCTTATTCACTACGGCTACTGCTCCGAACCTTTTCCCACCATATAAATTATTCAATTAAGGAGACTAAACAGGACAGGATCTATGGATGGAAAGAGAAAGGAATTTCTTAGCGTATTTTGCCATTCTTTCTTTGCCAAAAATAATAATGTACATCTGGAACTAACGGTTGGTTTCGTCCGCGTTACTTTAACTTTCTGTATAAACTCTCTTTATACAAGTATCCCTCATAAAAATTCCTATCTTCCTCTTATACTGCTCGATATAAAACCAAGATAAGTCAAGAACCATAACTTCGAGCTATTTCATCAGTTCCGTGTAACAGCTCGTAGTGGCCTTCCGAATGGCAGCAATAGTCGACTAAGTCAAACAGAAGAACCTGAGAAGTAAATGAAATGAAAATGAAAAATTTCCATTTCTAATGTCATTCCGTTATTTTTATCACTCCGCTACTCTTGCTACTTACTTCTTTTTCTCCAAGCTCCAATCTTGTACACTATACTGTCCCATAAAGAGAGTGTTTTGTGTCACTTTTCGTATTCAATTTTTTTGTCTTATACATGATAGCTTTAGTCTCTTCTTATTCTTTTTTCTCCGGAGGAACAAAGCTTTCCCAACCACAGCTCTTTCTCTATTCTTATCTCAAGAGATAGTAGAACATAAGATGAACCCTCTCGACGGAGTTTTGTTCTGTCTGAAGTTATTTCATCACGGAATTAGAGAAAGCACTTTCTCTCCCTTATGGTTATTATCCTCTAGTATGGATTGGGGATACATTATTTTTATTACTTTTGCTGGCATTGCTTTTAACATAGTGGAAAGAATATATAGTTTCTTACTAGTTGCTGGGTCTTGCTAATAAGTAGATGGGAACTTGGAAAGTCTTACAAGTCTCGGCTAGAAATAAGTGAAGTGGATAGACGGAAAGTGAAAATGAAATAAGCTCCGATGTGAAGTAGATACGAGATGAGAAAAGACGTTCTCAAATTAGTGTCACAGTCCCTGGTTCACTTGTTCTTATGATAAATGCTTCCTAGTAGTATAAAAGTACAGATAGTAGACGCAGATACACATTCCATTGAATTTTGTGAGTCTTAATGGACTATGAAAATTTTGAGTGAATTCACTAGCTTCAAGTAAGTCCGACCAGACATTTTTCCCACTGGCTTTGGCTACAAGTTAGATGGAAGCGGAACAAAAAAGAAGATAAGAAATAAGAAGTAACTGAGTTTTAGTTGGAAACTGAATGAATTACCGAGAAGGTGGAACTGTTTAGGAAAAATTAGAACCGACAGTTTTTTACTTCGCTTAATTTTTAACAGATAAAGGTTGCGCTGGGCCTCTCTTCAATTGTTAAAGACCTTGGGTGTCAGTCGGTACGGGAAGAGGACACGGAATCAGAAACGGACCTTGAACCAAACGAGGATACTAAAGGAAAAATGAGTTGTAATTGCATACTTTAAGTTTGTATTCTCAATCAAAAAAGTCAAACATTTTCAATAAGAATACATTTTAATTAAACTGAGAACCTTTAAACCTGATTTTTTGACATTCAAAATTAAAGATAAATCTGCAACCACAAGCAAAGAAACCAATACAAAGGGAGCTAGCAATTCGAGGTTTGCTAACAAAGGTTGCGGTTCCAAGTCATACTTTGATAAACCTTAACTTCTTATCAGTCTTTTATTAAGGGAAGATTTATAAGCATTTCTCATGAGGTTTAGCATCGAAGAAATATGGAAGGTGGTTTTATTCATATCATGTAAGAATATCACGTAGAGGTTTCGAGAAAAGTTGAATATGCACGCTTCTTAATTTGAATGTATATCGAGTGCTTGGAAAGCTTTAGTCATCCAAGCACCGCACCACCCACATTATGGTATAAGAATGCTTACCACCTTGAGTAGAATTAAAATTTCAGGTTAATAATAATAACAGTAATACTGAAAGATGCAGAGTTTCTGCGTCCGTGGTCCTATTTCTCGACATGAATGCCGTTAAGAATCCCTAATGAGCCTCCAGGGAGCCCAATATAACTTGGAAAGTATTAGTGTACATGGACACTGGACGGAGATGGAGGTTTATCTAATATTACTTACTGTCGGGTTAATAGTTGCAGTGGAATTCTCAGCCATGCTTAGAAATCCACAAAGGGTTTCATCATAATGATTATCACTGCCAGACTTGACTTCATCTAGCTGAAATCTTTCCCTTTCTTGGCAAGATTTCTACCCTGAGTTCCACATCATGCATAACAATAGGAATACATATTACTTGGAATACTTCATACGCGGAACGACTTATTGCATGGTAGTAAACTTCAACGTGTAGTGTTTACACAGGATTAAGGATGACTTTTCCACTGAAATAGAAGAATCGAGGATATCAAAATGATTGTAGCTAGAGTGGAATGCATATAAAGCGTAGTTCTAAGTATTATAGAACAATGCAGTTAATTTGAGCCGACACGGAGACACACCACAATTTCTAGTTTATACGAAGGACAAGGGTCGAGTTGGAATTCAACGCCACCCCAACTAAATGCGGAGGGAGAGCAGAATATATTTAGTACTATATTCTAACTTCTAACTACCATAGTTCAAGATGCACTTCTCCGATATAATAAGCTTAATAGCTTTACTTCGGTCTCAGAAGCGCATAGTTCATCGTTCGGAAGTCAAAACTAACCAACAACTATTTTGGTAGCCCAAGGACGTATGAAACGAATGTGATCCGCATCCTTGAGGAAATTAGAAGGGCAATGTAATGCGATCTAATAGTAATAAAACAAGAAAAAGTATTATATAAGCAAGTTAGCTTATCTTTCCTACAATCAACCATACTATCCCTACTTCAGCATTATAATACCGTTGTAATATCAACAATTTTTCCCACTTGACTTTATTTACTTTGCCGCAAGTCACATTAGATTATTTCTAGTGTCCCATCCCACTAAGAGATTTAACCATGATTCATTCTGACTAGTGGAATAATAGGATTCTATTTATTTCACTTCTTAACGCCAAGGACAAGGGAATAATGAGAGTATGGTGGAAATAAAGTCCCGTTTACACCACAATTTCATGCATTTAACTGACTACTGAGCGTGGACAGTTCCTACTGGTTCTGTGTTTTGTGTTTTCACGAACTTCTTTTTACTTGCTATTATTGCTATCGTCTTTATTATACATAATTCTTATAATTATAATTCTTATAATTATAATTCTTATTCTTATGTACAATGGTTTCTTTATTTTTACAGGTCACATCGTGTTATGCTCCCATTCCCTAAGACATCATCGGGGTCATCCGGGTTCCACTGCTTTATCGGCCGCTGCGGCAGTCTCTATGGGAAGCCTATCGTCCTCCTCTCCGTCTAACTTGCCTCCGTCTCCTAATGTAGATCCTAACTCTCCAGACGAAGAACAATCAGAGCTGCTGGAAGAAGATGATTTGGAGGACTCGGGATCTTCATCAATGTTAATGGATTCCCCGCTGTCATCTTCATCCCTCCAGGGTGATTCCCCCTTAATGATAGCAGACGCCCGTAGTTCCCTGCTGGCCATTCCGCACTCCCAAGTGAAAATAAAGCCTGGACATGAACTAAAGCTGAAGTGTGATCTGAATAATACGTACGGAAGAATAATGTGGTTATTAAATGGAAATCCTATCCGAACTGATAACGGACGGTATTCCATCCAAGGTCCAACTAAAAACCGTGCCATTGAAGGACGACTTACTATCAATAACGTCCTTCCTGAAGACAACGGAGTGTGGCAATGTCATGAAACCAAGTTTGATGGGAAGGAGCACGTCTCGAAGCCCATTCGCGTCGTTGTTCTGGGTGAGTGACAATTCACGGATCAAAGCTTTCAGACGTCGTCCTAAATTGCTTAGACAGGGTAAAGAGAATGTGATATAATGCTGAGGTGGGCGACTCCACTCGACTATTCACAGACAGAATCGTTTACTTCATTCAAGTAGAGATAGATAACGTTTCCCTGTAAGGCAATGGAGACATCTGAGTAAGGTTTCTTTCACCCTGGAGTGAAAGTCAACAGAAAAAATATAAATAAGGTTGCTTTCTTTTTCACATAAACTAAGAAACTGTGCTGAATAAGTATCTTTAAACATGCAGGGAAAGTAATCTTGACTCAGTTGGGGCCTAAAATCCTACAGTAATATTATATCATCCTTCAAAACTCTTCAACTAAACTGCTCTTTTAACTTATACGACTTTTGCAATTTTTGTGTATAGCGAAACATAATTTAACAAACCTTTATCCGTTCAGCTAGAGTAGCAAAAGTTCCCATAAAAAGCAGTAGTCGTAGCAGAATCTTACGAAAGCCAAGTAAAGTTAGGTAGATACTCCAGTAAGCTAAAAGCAGAACAACTAGGACTAGTAAGCAAATTTTCCTCGAGTTAACCCTTAAACAAGTAAAATTAGGAAGGAAAGTAAAACTAAACAGGATTTGAAGGGAGTTGTCATTGAAGATGAGGCTAAAGAGATAAGATGAGATGGATAGACTTTGTGCGATAGAATAAAAGGGGAAAAGGCCTAGGATGATAGGAAAAAGAATGGAATTTTGAATTGGGAATTTCCTCTCTCCAAAAAGCAGGCGAGAAAGTAGTCTGTTTAGAGTCAACTCTACCAGAGGTTGTAGAAATACCTAACCAGCTCGAACCTTATTATTATGAATCTCTCCCCAACGGAAAGTATTTATGCGTATAAATAAAGTGAAACGTGTAGGAAAGAAGGAGGATGAACTTCGGTAAGTACGTAGTTTAAAGCTCTCTCCTGAGTACGAAAGCTTTGTAGTCCCATCATCCATCGGCGAGTCTCAAAGAACGAAGGACAGAAACGAGCTAGCTCTTCTGATGATAAAGTGAATAGAAAGAAGTTTACTTAGGAAATGTTATTTGCATTTTCATTGCAAGAGTCCAAGCGATTAGGATTTGTTTGATGTTTGATGTCCTCAGAAATTTCCAACCATGTTTAGGCTTTCCATGTTTTTATAGGACCTTTAACATACAGAAACGCAGGGCAGAGAGCAGAGTTAAACCTTGAGCTTGAGCCTAATTCGGTTTGAGAACTTGAAATATAAGCAGAAAGTAGGACGATAGAAAGGAATACTTAAGCTTGTTTTATATTCCGACCAGCTAAATTGGATGTGTTTTACTGGGAGAAAGTTTTCTGAAAGCGTGTTATTTTATTGTGTTTTTCTCTAGCCGCACCTCGAGCAGTGCATATGGAATTCGATGGCCGAAGAATCTCACCGTCCTCGTCGATGTCCGCGTCCTCCCCTTCTTCAAGGGTTACTTATAGAGAGAAAGACAATGTGAGCATACAATGTGTAGTGGAAGGGGGCAATCCTCCCCCTCGTGTTTATTGGTTTTTGAACTCAAGAAATTTAACCAATAGTAGTCAAGTTTTATCAGACTTTTTAGATGATGACAAGATTTATATTACTAGAAGTACCCTAAAACTCGATAACATTTCACGGAGCGAGCAGAACAAAAGTGTTTTGTGTGTTGTTGACCATGAACTTTTAATTACGTCTAATGATGAGCCCTCCTACCTTAGAACGATGGCGCAGTTCAACATAGAATGTAAGTTTGCCTGTTGCTATAATCCAATTATTTATCCTTTCAAGCCATTTTGTAAGTTATTATTATCACCGTATCGTATAGCTTAATTTATGAGTTTGCTCACGATACGGAGTGAGAATATGAAAGATAAATCTCGTTTACTACAAGTTCTTTCGGCTATTTGAAAAAGCTATCTCACGTCACATACAACATATAGATGTTGAGCTAATATTTTCTGATCAGGTTCGCACATAACACCTTTAGGAAATGAATCGCTAAATTGATCTTTTGGCACATTTTCGCGGAAACTTAATTTATGATCTAGAAAGGCATATACGCAATCCAGTAAAGTAAATATTGCTCTTTTACAACAACCAGGAAACGGAAGTCTTTGCTTTTGGATGAGAGAAGGTTTATTCTTCAAACGAAAAAGTTTTCGTGGGAAGGTATACAGCGCTGTCCAAAATAATTAACTGTACCTTTGCAGATACTGGCAGTTTTATCCAGGAGGGTTATAAATCATTTGGAAATCATATAAGCAAAAGCAATCATGACACAATTAACCTCTCCTCTACTCATCCTCCTGTCCTGAAAAAGTCTACATAAGAGTGAATTATGGCCATCCATAGCAGTAGGTGTTTACTTCTGACAGAGCTTTTCAAAAGTAAATACTTTCTTTGCTGTGTTGCCTGGCTGGTAGTATGTCAAATACAAATAAAATGTAGAAAAAACTGGCACAAAAACCTACAAATCAAATCCGCAGCTTCTTCCAAAAAGTGGGTAATCATGAATAGTAAATGGAAGAGGTTTTCAAACTGGCCAACAACTGTACTGTACTTTTTACGTTTCTACTTTTTATAAGGCAAGCAACCGAACCCCGAACTTAGTTACTTTCCTTCTTCCAAACTTCAGTGAGATCGTGACCATAAGGTTTTTCTTTTTCTGGTAAAGTAATAGTTTGAAGTTTTACTCTCAGCGAGATAACATCAAAGTTAGCTTAAATGATGTATACTTATATTTTATTGAGTACGAATTTCATCCTAGTAAAACTTTCCAAGCTAAGAAATAACATGATGTATTTTTTCAGGAAAAAGCTACACAACCAATATAAACTTTTCCCACCGTCAACTCAACTCTTTGCGGCTTCAGTACGATTTAACTTATTCAAAATGTATTGCATAGAATTCCTCTGAATTGCATTACGCATTCAAAAATGCGCAAATCTCATGTCACACGTCGATTTTTAACCTCTCGCGTTCAGCCATCATCATCATCTTTGGTCATGTATTTTTTATCTTTTATAAGATAAGTGCGATAAGCTAAAGACATTCGAATGTTGTTTATCCTGCCATGTCATGCAGGGCCAATATCAGTAAAGTAATAATAATATATAGCGCATAGATTAGAATACTTTTGAAAAGGAAGATGCAATTTGTGTGATAGCGTTAGAAGAAGATATCCACTACTCCTACTGGGAAGAAGCCGTCACATTTAATACAGAGACATTTAAAACGAGGCCTTACCAACACGTACTAGAAACAGTGGTCCTCAAGTAGGAAGGGGAGATATTCATCTTGATTTGGCAAAAACTGACTAGCTTGTTTGAATCCTGTACCGATGGCCTGTGAGACGTGTCATGCATAATTCATGACCGTGAGCCTCCATTCGTGTAAAAGCCTCGAAGAAACTGGTTGAGGTGAAACCTCGGTGAAAGAGCAGTCCCATAAAGAGCTTGTAGAGATAGTAGTGGGAGTACCAGTACTCGATGGATGAGACAGACTGAAAACGGATACTACGGTATTATACATTTTAGATTTTATATGAGAGCAAGGACTGGACTTTTTCAGTGTAAATCATAGAAACGGAGCTGAATTCATTTGATGTGAGTATACTGATAAGGCTCTAAGCTTCTGAATAGGTGGACCCGTTTCCAATAATATAGTAAGTAATACAATCACTAACGGAAGATCAAAATCTGAAAGAGGGTTTTGAAACGAAATGTAGCTTTTTTATCTTTGGAATTGAAGCCCATCCATCCATGGCTAACCGTACAGTGACGATCATATATGATAGCGTACATAGTACGTATATTATACGATGGGTTAGGGGTACTTGGAAGGATTCACCTTCACTCAGTCACGAATCCAATGGGCTAGTTATTGATTTGTAGACGGTGGACAAATGTATGCGTATACTTTACAGATTTTAGATCACTCACGTCCATGATCAGAAAGAATACAACATCGACCACCGTGGAATGGCTTTTTCTTCTGGAAATGAGGAAAGAGTGTAGTAGATCGTTTTATGATTCTTCTAACATTTCATCAATACCTTTTCCTCGATTCTTATCCTTCTTCTTGTGAAATGATTGACCTATTTCAAACTGGGAAGTAAACCTTCGTTTTCTAATGAAATTATTAGTATTACTGCTGCTGAAATTCAATCACTCCCTTCCTGCCAATAACTGTTTAGGATAAAAATCAAATCAACGGATTATTTTTTCTTGAGATGCGACATTTTACTTGCTGTACGACCGACCGATTTATTCATACACCTACTCTTAAGAAGAAATTACTCATAAATGAGTAATTGTAATCTTTTATGTTTTATTAAAACTTTTAAAATCGTAACACTTACACTTATTTAACTCATGCCTAAATAATAAATCATTTATATTGGACAGGCAATAAATGAACGACATTTATACAAAAGTGAAAGTCCCCTTTAGTTTTAAACTTTGATTCAGAGTTTTGCTTCAGCTTTTAGATTTTCCACCATATCCTTTAAAATAAGTTCAGACGTAAATTGATTTTCGTAGAACAAGCATGAGGAATTGAATTATAATTTTTTTTGCTGGAGTCAGATCTAACATCAAAGTTCTTTCTAAAAAAAATTAATAAGGTTTCATTCGCACCTAAGCTACTTTGAACAATACGCCCTGGAGCCAACTTCTATTCAAGCATTTCGAATGGGTTTGAATCAAATCAGTCTTCTTTTACACCAAATCAATCCGTTTTCAAAAGGAGACCTTTTTAGTTCTCAAAATACGGAACATGAATACCTAAAACGTTGGACTGAATATGATGATAGGGATCCAGTTTCAAAGATTGAATAAGTATCAAAGCTTTAATATGAATGAAGCTATATAATATTATTCGAAATTCAACTGCAAAAGATTCGGTGTAGTTGTAATGTAATTACATTATATCATATCATATAACTGCTTTCATGAATATTATGTTTACGTCGTCAATTATTTAATTTAGATGCTATGTTTCCTGGAGTAAAATAATTAAAACAACGCCTTTGGTCAGCCGTATAAAAAATCTCGGCACGCGTTATTTGAATCTGCATTCTTATGCGGCAAATAAAGGAAACGCAAAATAATCGAAATCTTCAAGAAGCTAGATCCTACCGCAAGGGAATTTATCGAAACATGCATGGGCAGACTTAGAACTAGGAGAAGAAGTAGATGTATAATACTATTACACGCACACAGATAGCGGATGGACAAGACCTTTGTAAAAAAATATATTTCTCCTGAGAATTGTATCATTCGAAAAAGCGATACAGTAAAGGCAGTAAAATAACATCTAACTTTCCCTCGTTCTTTGTCTGAAAAGAGCCAAAGCTACTAAATGGAGACGTATGCACGTTCCAGCGACGGGAGAACATTACATTCTATGCGCGTGTTCAATGATCCATACCTTCATAAAAGTGTCGTACATCTACCAGATCACAAGTCCATTCATTCGTGCTTTCTCCAACTTTGCCGACCGGAACCCTACCAGGAACCCATGTAAACGCCAGTACACCAAGAATTCTTATCCACATCTGTCTTTTTGAATGATTCTATGAGTTTTCGATTCGTCTTGCTTCCCTGGAGTTAAGTCAAAATATGCGTAGAAAAACGGTCATGAAAATTTGCTTGAACATAGGCAGATGTGCATTAAATATGCTAACTACAGGGTTAGAAATTAACTCGGTTCAAATAGCATACTTTTCACCGTGAAATAATCAAAAAAGTTTAACCGTATCCTAACTTAGAATTGGCGTATTTTAAGCTGAACTACTACATTGATATTTTACCAAAGCCTACGTTTTACTTTCATAAATTTTTAATGTATTAAATTCGAAAGAATTGTTAACGAGTATTTTAAATTTCTCTTTAGATCCTCCTTCCTTCGTCCTAAGTCGGATTCCTGGATTCGGCTACCCCATTAGAGAGGGGATCGCAATGGCACTCAAGTGCGAAATAGACGCAAATCCGCTTAGTTCTCCACGTTGGCTGAAAGGTAAGTTTCTCCCTTGATCTCTCAAAGGATAATTAGTTACTTTGAAACTACTGTCCTCAGTAGAAATTCCACAGTATTATATTTACTACAAACACAGTACGGTTCAGGAGCAGATTAAAGGAACCTACTTATTAGCTCGTGATAGGGAGAAAGCAAGATCACCACAAACGACCACAAACCAAGCCAGTTTATTATAGAATCTTTTCTCTTCAAGATTGCTTTCACTATTTGATACAAACCCAACCCATACAATTCCTAAAGTAGTTGATTGGTTGCTTTCAAAGTCGTAGATGAAAACAGGGCTAATCAATCACTAACAATAGAGGGTTATGGGTTGGTTGCCACTGTGACTCAGTCAGAGTCAGACTCTTTTTCCTCAGGGTGTTGTGTAATTCAGCTCTGGAAACCAAACCAGAAGATTACAACACTTGAGCCAAGTTTATGCTCTTCGAGAAAGTGGCAGTATATTTTCATGTTCGTCTTTGCTTTGTTATTGTAAGAGTAAGAAAATGCTACTATTTGGCAGACAGCTGTTATAATAGAACTTTCTTGGACTGTTGAAATTCTTCCATTTGATACAAGCAATCACTAACTCAGTACGTAGAACAACTACGGAGTAGAAATGAAAATCCCACTAGGACCTTTGATAGTTTCAAGACATGTTGTGAAATTGCATTTAAATTCTTTGTTTTCTCAAGCTTTGAACTATTTTACAGCTACATTCCTGCTAAAAATAAATAGGTAACACCAAGTTAGCGAATATTTTGAATTGAATAAAATAAGCTCAAAGCATAAGACGGTACTTGTAAATGGCGTACACAAAGAGAAAAAACACCTTTCAAAAAACCTTCAAAGAGTTTATTATGAATGTCCTGACACCTCAAGGGATTGTTTAGGTGAAGCAAGAAATGATAAGGATTTACAAGTTGGTTAGTTTGGCTTTTGTATAGATGTATTAGCAAAGTAAATTGTATCGTACTACTCATTCTGCTTCCTCCGTTTTCGATTTAGTTCAAACAAAAAAAACCAATATGAACTAAACTCCGATTTAGCAAAGGCTTGAGACACCCACAGAAAAAGCAATGTTTATAAGATATTACTTCTTGTAATAGTACACTCCCTGCCTAACTTCATTTTGCACTTACTTTCTACAAACTTCAGATATTCTAGAAGAGTATCATAATACCAAAATGATTGGGGTGATCGAAAGAAGTAACGGGAAAACAAGTTAGTAACTTGATGAAATGGGAGGTGTTGAAGGAATCTCCTGATAAAAAGAAGTGTTCCTGATCCTGAGGAAAAAAACGGGTTGAGTAAAGCTAAAGTATCACAATACAAAGAAAGCTGGCGGTTGCCTGCGGGATTTCCATTTATTCTCATAAAGAGAACTAAGGAAAAAAGCAATAATCTTGGAAAGAGAGAGAAAGAAAGAAAGGATCCTTTATAAAACTGTTTCAAGAATAGTAGAGAAGCAGTGGCAGTAAGAAATGAAGGTAACCCTTTATCGGAGATGGATTAGAGGTGATAGACCCATCATAAGGACTTGTTCAAAACATTTGGTATGATAATAGGGGATTTCCAGAAAGCATGAAAAGAGATCAAGTCAGGTTACAATATAACTTGGGTTCAGTTCCAAAAAACCAATGCCGTTCATACTTACTTTTCCATACTTATAAAAATACTAGTACAGTATTAGTGGTAGGAGTAGTCCCAAATGGCTTACACCGTACTCTGTAAAAACATACGTAGTATTATCGTCATAATATCGGGTTCGTCTTCTTTGAAATGAAACCTACTACTTACTACAAAGTTAGATATTTTTCCTGTGATATCTAAAGTATTGAACGGTATGAAATCATATTCGAATTAGTAAAATTCATTCAATAGAGGATCACATCATCTACTTTCACCTTCATGTAAAGAGTGAGAAAAAAAACCTCCTCCAAGCAGCTACATTAGCCCAGTCAATTGATTTAACCTACGGGTGCTGTACGATGCATTTGAATTTTAAGGAATCATTGAATTGTTCATTCTAAAATTACACGGAAAATCAGTTTACTGCTTACCGTTACTGATTACTTTATGCCTTATCCTTTTCCTTCTACCATTACAACAAAACCGCCTTCTTTGCTTTCTTCTGTATTTGATGTGGGGGCACAGCCCCCACGACCCGTTTCACACACATTTTGTAACTCGATTATGATCCAGTTGCCTGAACTTCCAGATTTTGTGCAAAAGTACTGTTTAGTTAGTTCCTCATTTATGAGCAAAACTAATAAGGTTCATAATTTTTCGAAATTTCATGCTAGCAGTCTGACCAACACAAGAGCCTAAACCTTCGGATTTTACCAAAACCATCTGTTCTTTGTTACTCTTGTTCAAAAGTAGAGAAAAATGTTTTTGCAAATTATTTACCCTGTCGCGTCCATCTGATCCCCACGGGCTCTTAGAACTTATTATTATTAACTCTGGTTTGGTTTGTGCCAAAAATAATCATTTCTTTGTTAGTTTTGAGCAAAAGTAGAAGAACATTATTTTTGGAAATACCCTGTTGTTTGTTCCTTTGCTTTGGTTTCTTGACTGCCCAAGGGGTTTGAAGCTTTTTAAAAAAATAATAATCGAATTTTGTCACCCGCTGTTGCTACGCCCGCTGGTGCCTGAAACTTCGGATTTTCCCACAATTAATTTTGTTTGTGGCTTATTTCTGAATAAACATTTTCAAAAAATTTCAGGCCACGACTCGCACGGGTGCCTAAACTTTCTAAAACTATACCAAAAATAATCTGTTATTTGTTTTTTAGCCTGGTCAATTGGGCTTATATGACCACGCACTGTGTCTGTGTATGGACACGATACTCGAGGAATAATGACACCACACTCCCTCAATTTTCCATAGTCGGTCCTCGGCCGATTTTGAGGTTTAAGTTCGTAAACCAGCCCGATCGGACCACGCAGTGACCCGTGGGGGTCATAATCCAAAATGTTGTTTTTCTACTTTTGCTCAAAAGTAACAAAGAACTGATTATTTCTGGCAAAATCCAAAGTTTTAGGTGCCCGTGGGCGTCAGATGGACCCGGGAGTGGACCAAATTTCGACAAAATTCTTTCATTACTTTCGTTCCAACGCACGAAAGAATGGCTCATTTTTGGCAAAATTGAAAGTTTTAGGCACCCATGGGGGTCAGAAGGACCCGACAGGGTTAAAAATTTCCAACAAACTGTTGCTTTATCTGTTTAAAAAAAACAAATAACGGAATATGTTTGGCTAAATCCGTAGGTGTAGGAACCTTTAAAATTACCCCCACCACTATGAAAGTTTGAAAAATTAAGAACCTTATTAGTTTTGTTCTTAAACAAGCAACAAATTTAACATTACTTTTGCTAAAACCTGAAGTTTCAGGTTCCTGGAACATCATCATTGAGTGACAAAATTCATTTTTTAAAGAAAACAAGCTTTAAAACCTCGTGATTTTGAAGAAACCAAAAAAAAAGAAAGAAACAACGGGGTGTGTGGGCTGTGCCCTCACATTTAATACAGGAGAAACAAAAAAAGCTACGTTCGTTGTAATTGTCCACCAAGTCGTTGGCCACTACGTCGTTGGCCACTAAGTCGTAGACTCGTATTTCTGTTGAAATGAGATTTCACTTTCACCCTACCTAAATTTTGAAATTGACAATGTATGCGAGCAGGCAGCCTATTTTTGATTATTAAAAAATCATAAAAGGTCGTCTTTGCTTGTAATACGGCTAGTGTTTTATTTAAATTTAGCTCGATGAACTTTCTAATCGGCTATCATATAGAACATCCGAGCTGAAATACTTAGGGAATGAATGTAACGGCGTAACATGGGAGTACAGAAGACTGAATACTCTTCGTCACAGTTGCCTGAAACATAATAATTGCAGTTTAATTCGGAGAAAAATATTTACATCGTAGCATACTTTGCCTATTGGAAATGTATGCATTTAAGGAGTAAGTATTCGACATTTTTTCAAAAAGAAATACATTCGTTACACTACCTTGAATTGTATGGTTTTACCTAGGCACTTACCGTGAATAATGTATTGTGGGACAACGACCAAACAATTTATTCCTATTTCTTGGTATTTCTTCGTTTGAGAATGTTATTTGAAGAGTTTGCCAAGAAATGACAAGGTGCTTTTGTGACGTCTGTGGAACATTTTTCTTCTTTCCGGCATCGTACGTACTCGTAGGTGCATGCATCGTAAGTTGTGTGCAAACCTGAGATGATGTAAATACCAATCCAAAATGAAATCTTTCTTCCCTGCACTTTAAACAAATTGTGAAAACGCTTCGTCGATTGTGAATCGTTTTGGCATAGCTTCATTTTGGCTGGCTTTGACGTAAGGAGGACTCTTAAGGGATTTTTCACCGACAACATTGCGTGCTTTACAGTTTTCTAGAAGCTTTTCTCTTACAGTGGAGTGGTAGTGCCAGTGAAATTGGTCTCCGTCACTTCTTTCCCTTTTGGGAAACCAGTATTTTCCTTACTATCTCAGTAGTAAGTTTGCTGATGAAATACTCCACATTCTCATATGCCACGAGTAAGTTTGCCACACAAAGATGTAAACTTTTGCTCAAGGCACTAAATTATACTCCAACTCTCGATAATATTTTTTCAGCCTTTCTTTTATGAGTTTTTTTCCATACAAAAGTTACTTTATCCTGGCACTAATAACTTTAAAACAATGAAAAATTCTTCAATGAATATCGTAATCAGATTTTCAGTTTTAAAAATAGCTTTGCAAACATTCCTACAAAACATATTTTCACAGTAAAAACGGCTATCCTGATAAAACAGATACTAGTCATCAACGAGCCAAATAACACTGCCTTCTAAAACGTAATGTTGACCAACTTAAAATTAGTTTAGAGCAATCTATAAAAGTTTGGGGGGTTTCTTATATTTTCGTTTTTATATTTTATATGCTCTAGACACCGGGTAAAATTCCTGGGTTGCTACAGTACGTAGAATTATTACAACTTTTACCAACCAAATTGCCTAACTTCTGTAACAAGTAAAAGTTCGAAAATACAGACGCAACCGATGTTGCACGCTATCCACATGCCTCGTTCTGATGCTGCTCATTAACTTTATTCAAACCAGGGTGGAACTATAACTGCATTATTTTCACCATCTACCTCTTCAGAATGAGCGAAGCCTTTTTTAGAATGAGAAAGCGAAAACTAGGCAATTTTCTAAACATGTAATGTTCGTAGCGACGCGTAGGTATAAGATGAACTTCTACACGTTCTGTTGGTAGTTTGATCCAATGAGAAAAGAAGGATATGAAAAGGCTGCTTGGACATAAGAGTTTGGTGAAACGTGAAGTGGATATAAGAGTATTAAAGACATTATATGATACGGTTGGTAGTAGTTAAGCTGTTCGACAGCACAAAAAGCCCATTTGTATGCATCCACCAACTTCTCATTGTCTTTTCCGTAATTTAATAATTACGGGTTGGAGTTGAGGGACGAGATCTATTTCCTTACCCTTTCCCAATCCACCGTTTAGTTAATACGTATCGGCGTAAGCGAAGTGCAGCATCAACCATTACCATTATACTATAAAATGTACGAGCAGTTACTCGTACAGCTATTCATGTAAACCTTATCAAAGCCATCTATAAGCACTTTCTCAACTCAAATATCTCATTGAGATAGTCGATATGTATTATATTTTCAACTATATCTATATACAACAAGTAGTAATGACTGAGTTGAGTATCGAATCAATATTTAAAATATACGATAGACAGGAATTTTCTTACAATAAGGGCTGATTGTCCATTTGCTTTCAAAAGCGGGGCCTTTATTCCTTACAATCCATTTTATAAAATGACTTTCTCTTAAATTGAGTGTTGTAAAATATATAACAATGTTTAAGAAAGCTCTGTAAATGCTATTGTTTGATATAGTCAAATTAGTCGATGAAGAACAGCGGCATATCGAAAGTAATTTCAAAGACCATCAAAGTAAACTCATCGGGTGGAAAAGGAGAGTGAAAATAATTTGAGAGAGCGGATGAAGGAAATTCAGCAAAAAGCGGACAATTTCCTAGTTGTTTCAATCTTGTTTAGAATTAGAATCCTGGTCGGTTGGTTGGTTGTTTTTACTAGCAAGAAATAAAGACCGGAGAGGAATAAGTGGAAGTTAACTAGAGGGAAAACTTTAAGTAAAGAAAATAATTTTGAGATGGGGAGTAGTAGAAGTCTGTGTAAAATGAAAGTTCCCCTCATCAACGTTAGACCATAGGAGGTCCTCTCTGTTTAGTGTTTGTCTGTTTTCTTCAGCGACAGTCAAACGCAAGCCCATTTATATTCCAATCTAGGATTAATGCTACTTTTTATTTGTTTTTATTTGGTCTGAGCAAATAAATGGTAATAACTTTGAAGAGAATGAAGACTGAAGAGGGTGATGAGGGAAAAACTGAGTCTACTATGTTGGGAGTATGAAAAATAAACCCAAGGAGTGTCAAGTCGACTGCCGAAGAAATATCTGTATACAGAGAAGGCGATGGATAGGGTTCTTTATTTGTTCTGTTTTTCTGAAAGATGAGAGTTTTATTTAAGGTTTCTCTTGCACCCAAGAAGTCTTCCTGGCTATCATATTATTATTATGTTGTGTTATTTTTTAGGGTGTACTGTACGAAGCGAAGCAGATGGAATTGGTATATTTGAACGAGTTAAGTTATAAATACTTCCAAGAACTGGGGATCTTTAAATAGTAGTTGGGTTACTGCTTACCGCGACCAAGTGGAAGTGCAAAGTTTAACGTTCACACTATGTGACATAAAGCCCGAAATGAGATGAAAAGTCCAATAAACCCTCTGAGTAATGGTATCCATCATCATCTACGTCGTTGAAAATGAGCATAAGGCTAACAGTAGTTTTGAAAAATGTTTTTTTTCTTTCTCCTTCCACAGCAGCAGATATCTTTTAGAAAATGGAAATTCTTCCACTGAAGGGGGAAAAGTGTCAAGCAATAATATTTCTGGTATTCGTTGGTTTCGTTTCTGAACTGACTACTGAATGAGCACAAGTACCTCTAAAAAGTACAACTGGAGTCTCAAGTGTGGTTTTCTTTAAGGAAGTAACACCAAGAGAGGCTTGAGAGAAATAGATATGTTATGAAAAGACAGTTTTTATGCCTCCAGTTCTAAATGCCTACTAGAGAAGACCAATACGAAGCACATGTGTAGTAGTTGGTACGGCACAGGGGTGTATTTTAACATTACTTGAAGAAACGATGAGTGCGGTTATAACAAGTTGCATTTCTCATAATATAAAAGACAATTTCAACATGGTCCCTATTGTAAGTACTGTTGCAGATACGGACACCTTGCCTTCTGAAGGGGCTCATATAATGTTATCTTCTACCGGTATCTTCTGCAATATCATGGCAATTGCTACTGGTGTGAGTGTGATATGATAATGGCTCAACTTGTATTGTATCACATTAGGAGGTATGACTCCTGTTTTTCTTGAAAGAAAGCCAATAAATACCTTATGTTACAGCAAAGCTATTTGAAGCAACGTAATGTACAACGTTCTGAATCTTTTTTTTGTCTCTTTTCAGATAAAGGAGAGCCCCCCGTACCACAGTCAGATGACGGCTTTCTAAATTTCACCACCGTGAATAGAAATCACACCGGATGGTACCAATGTATATCGCACCATCCGATGGGAAAATTCTCCTCAGTCGGCTACTACCTCACGATTCGATGTAAGTTTCCTATTTTTTCTTTTTTTTTCTTTCCCTTCTCGTTATTGCAATTCCACTTTTATCCACCCCCGACAAAGCAAGAACTTAGTAATCTGATGCGATGTAATGTAATTGTGTTCTATTTTTTCCTCTTGGAGAGAAAACACTAGTAATAGTAACATAATACTGGTAGAAGTAGTAGTAGCAATAGGGCGATTTTTAGAAATGAAGGTTAGGATAGGTAGTAGAAAGTTTTACTTTTAGTTGAGGCATGAGTTTTCCCAAGGTTTCTTTTATACTTAAGTTTACCTTTTTTCTTGAAAGCTAGCAACCTACCTACCATCACCCAACAACCACGTAGTTTTACAGAATTAACCATGTTAGTGGGAGAAATTGTTCGTGAGAAAGAAGTTACCGTTCCCAGCTCTACTGATGAGATACGGAAGAAAGCCTAGCTTAAGCTATGGACTTGTTGGCAACTAAGCTAGCTAAAGCAACCTAGGTATTAAGGTAGAGTCTAGGTCCATACAGTTTAGATATCTTCAGAGCAACTGCCAGAAAGAACCTTGCTGACTATAAACTATCATCACATCATGCTTCATGGGTTCTTGTGCTGTAATGAGGGAGTTTGAGTTGAGAAAGAAAGTTTTACGGAAAGATAGCTTAAACTCTTGTACTATTATGTGCTGTTTTGCTTATAAAAGAACACTTAAGATCTTACTGTCTAAAAATCTCACCGTTGCTCAACTTTTACAATGAGCCACGGCGCAGTAGTGGCCCCATCCGAAGCAAAACTAGTTAACGTATAAAATATAGAATTTAGACTAAAATTAAAATAAATAGTAGGCAATGTATTATAGCCGCTAGACTATAACTTTCTTAATAATAATGTACTTTACGATCTGACTGACTACTTCTTGGAGAGCGAGAGGCTGAGAACGACGAGCGGCTCGTTCATCAAGGAAAAACTTAATGGCCCTAATTATCTTCCTTAGAGTCCCTCACTTGAACGATTATCTCTTTAAGGAAAGCATTTAATTTCTTCCAGATGAGCCAACAATAGTTCATCAACCACCGACAAGGATAGAGGCTAGTTTGGGAGAGAGGATTAATATGAAATGTGGTGCTGATGGCAGTCCGTCACCTGCCCTTTGTTGGAGCCGTATTGGATATGGAGGCACTTTAACCACAGTTGGATCAGGTCAAGAGCTCATTCTGGATAAGATTCTATACCAAGAGGCAGGCAACTATCGGTGCGTTGCTCAAAATAGAGTGGGACTAGAGGAAAGACGAGCTATGACCCATGATGTCACCGTTGTTGTCTCAGGTAATAAACTTTTTCCAGCTATCAAATTATTCAGCTAGTTCTACTTCGCTTGAAAAAGCTTTTAGCTTTGTCTTAGAGAGAACGCTCCGGCATAAGGCAGAGTAATTTTAAATCCACTACCTGATCGAAGTCATTCAAGTCACAAAGTCAATGCGAAAAAATGTCAACTCATACAAAACCTTGAAATAAATGAGCTTCATCCCCTCTATGGAATGACTTTGAGTTTTTATTCTTCACCGAAAACCAGAGCTCAGCCTAACCAGCTGGAATTTATGACTCAGTGATCTTGACGAAAGGGAAAAGTCAAAGTCACTCTGTTCTTCTGTGCAACGAAAAAAGGGAGCTTCATAAGTCAATCAGGCAGACTTTGAGCAGGCAGAATAGGGCTTCCTCTAATCATCTCATGGCATGGTACATTCAACCAAACCATTCATCCACACTCCCAAGTACTCACTTACTATACCTATCGGAAATCAGGGCGGAAGACCGATCCCCTATCTTTGTTTCATCTCTTTTGGGGCGGATGAACTCTCAAAGTCACTATCTCTCACCCTTCCATTCACTTTTAATCCTGATGCGTAGACGACAAGTCTTTCTAGTATGGCCAAAAATATAGCGCCACACTGAGACAATTTAGTGAGTAAAATACATATAAATGTTAGAAAGATATAACACTCTTTACTGTAGCTTTAGTAGTGTAAGACAGACCGAATAGACACTCCTGGCTGGTTGTACATATATTATCTACCTATCGAGGATCACTACAAAAGATACGAGTAGTCCTCAATCCAGACTTCATCGTTCCACTGGGAGGAAATAAGTTAGCGAAGACCCAGATTGGTTTAACTAGAGAGGGAGAGAAAAAAGTAAAATTTAGTGAAAGTCTTCAACCAACCTGCATCATTGTATTCGTTTGGGGAAAGTAGTCAGCACCATAAGTTAGTGGATATACGTATGCATGTTGGGAGACGAAAGAGGATTCTGTGATGTTCTGGTACACACACACTGAATAAATCTATGAAATCCATACCCAACAGTGCAAAGAGTCAGCCAAGCTCTCTTGTCGATAAATAAACTTCGTGGACCAACGGTCGAGTCCGTGTGTAAGAGTTCACCGAGACCAAACAACCAGGAGCACGTATCTATCTGTCATGGAAAATGTAAAGTTAATATTACTTTGGTTGTACGGAGTATACACGAACGAATATACGTCCGAGGTAGTTTTTGTCAGTTGGCAAAGGTCTTCAAACAGCACAATAAGTCGGTTGGGAGTAGCCCAGTCTATGTACAACAGCTAGATTGGTTTTGCTACTTTGATGTCATACATAAGCTGGAAGTTTTGCTTGAGAGATGATTACTTTTCCTTGCAGGACGTCCAGTGGTGTATCCAACGAACAGGACAATAATGGGCTTTACAGGACAACCTCTATCTCTCTCCGTTGAAATGTGTGCCAATCCCGTTCCCGAGAAGTCTTTCTGGGTATTTGGTACAACAGCCCTGAGACCTGGAGCCAAACATCGGAACAAATATGTTGCCCAGCAGCTTACGGTAATTTGCATATAATTTCCTAAACGAACACCTGATTCCACCCAAAATCTGTCAGCTAGACTTCAAAGAAGTTATGCATTCTAATTCTCTTTTCTGACACAGGAATCGTTCAAATAGGTTGCAAACCAAATCTTTATCTGCATAAACATATGTCTTTTGCCTTTAAGTCCATTTGCCTCCATGTTGTTTGCCTCTACGTCGTTTTCCTTTACGTCTTTTGCCTTCCGATCGTAGACTCGTTACATCTATGTAATTTACCTTTGAAAATGAAGTTATTCTTTCCGATTTTATTACATTCACCAAGCCTATACTAGCAATCGTACATTGTCGTATTAGCTGTTTGGCAAATGTTCCTTTCCCCATTCCCGTCAAGGACTAAACCAAGCGACGTTTTTCTGCATAATATCTCCATCCCATTAAGACATTGCTGGTTCATTCTGCTGTGATGTTCCATTCCTTCTTCTTGTAACAGAAGAAACCACTACCACTACCACCGCCACGAATGAATCATAGATTCCACAACCAATAAGTTTAAATCTTAGGCACAAGTTGTGTTAGATGATGATGCTACTTCATGGGTAGGTACTAAAGAAAACGATACTGAAGAATTTGACGTACTTAGCTCCTTCTTTTGCCATAATACATATAACTCAACAAAGTATACGTTTTAAAGCCGTCTTCAATGTAGTCGATTTCTTTCTCTGAATATTGGTTGCCTACGCTTTTAAGTTCCTACGTACAGCTTAACCAAGTCTAGGTTATAGGACCTCCCGGCCTAGTAGCTACTACATTAATGCATGATAAATAATGGAGACTTGAAAGTGATTGTGTGTGCATCTCTAAAGTCTTTTTATGTCTCATAATCCGATTATTTCATAGCAGAATGGGCTCTTAGCTCTCCTCTAATGGTTCATGTCTTCCTTTCTCCTCATTTCCTTTTTACTACTACCACTTACTTATTACCACCACCGCTACCAAATGCTAACTACTACCCGGGAATTGTCTTCAGTGAGGGCTGTAAATTAGTTTTGGTCGTATATAGCTGCATACTTATTTATGAGCTTCCTAAACTCTTCTTGGCCTAGAATGCACCAATACAATTTCAGTGTTAATGGTCAGTCAGTCCCTGTACTATTCATATTTTGTTATAATAACCGAATGACCATTGTAAGTAAATTATGTGTGGAGAAAGTCCTAAGGAGTCTTAAAAAACTAAGCTCGCCTACCTTATTGCCGCCTATCTCCTCTCGGATGGCTTACTCCTTGAACACTAAATTAAGAAGTCTTAATGAGATGTTGATGATGATGGCTTGCTTTTGAGAAAGGAGGTCTCGAAGTGTCTATTCGGCAGTGTCATTTCTTCTCAGAGGGAACTAGGATTTTATCCCCCAAATCATTATAATACTTTCTATCAAATGTTTACTTCCTTGAAGGCCGACCATGCCACCGCCCAACTATTCTTTACGTTCTAACGAGAGAAACGAGTAAAGTTTCTTCAGATTTCTATCCTCGAATCTCTTTTTATCTCTTGTTCTATCCGTTTAAGACCACTTACAATAACTAGAGTTTTTCCTCTCGCCCTTAGTAGCAGTGTTATTGTCATTACTACCTACTTGGTTGGTTAGTAGTTGGTAGGAATAGTAATGGTAGTCCCCTCAGATTAGTAAGAGCAGTAGTTCGTTCGCTGGATGTATTATTATTATTATATGATTGTAGGACGTGGTAACGGAATAGTTTTGGAGGATTTCTCAGATCGTCGCTGAAGTTACTACTTAGTTTTTCTCGAGGGGAAAAAAACAAGCAGTCGGCCTCTAAGCTATTGTTATCAGCATTAGTCTTATAATATCTTAAGCTTTGTAAATTTTCTTATTTCTTGTAATTTTCTTTGGGAAAAAACTCTAGGAAGTAGACTACTTTATATCAAAGTATGACGGTAATAGGTACACATTATAAGGATAAAAATAATAGTGTTAGTAAAGGAGGTTTTACTTCCTCTAAACTCAGTCCAATCTTGCCTGCTGTAATAAGAATAAAATGTCACATTGATGTCTAAGCTGTGTAATAACTTTCCGTCAGGGGACATTTTAATAACAGAATGACAAGTTAGTTTCATTTTTCATCCCTTGAGCTGCTAGACTAGAGAGAGAGTACTATGTATTTAGTCTTAAGTTGTGATAGTATAAGTTGGTTTGGTATATTGAGCTGGCTTGAACTGTATACAGCGTTTTGTGTGATGAATATTAAAATAATATTATGCCAAATTTTGTTTCGACCGACATGCGTGGATTGGATTCGCAATCGCAATCTTCGTGTAGTGAATATTTTCCTTGGACTGTTTATCTCATTTTCATCTAGATTGTATGTTTTTTGCATGAGAAGTAAAGTCTGGATGAGAGTGAGGATGCTGAATATTTGATTTATTGCAAGACATCTACATGTACTAAAAGCTAAATCTAAAAGCAGTGATGAAGGAGACTCTTTATATGATTTTTCACGTCCTCCTGAGGCAATGCGTTACGACAATATGTTTCAATCTTCTGAAGCTTCAAAGAACTGATCGGTATGCTGTACTATAGGTAAATTGTAGTATGAGTAGAAAATTGTATCCGCAAAATTTCTATGTTGTGCAGTACAAGATTGTTAGGGCTGCTTTCTAGGGATGCTAGAGTTTGTTTATGAAATATTATGTTTTCTATCAGCAAGGCTAGGCAACATGGTTGCACAAAACGAGGTGAAGTGGTCTTTTATACTGGCATGTGTTTTATAATGAAATACTCAAACAAAAATATCGTATTTAATAAACTCTCGCATATATACTTCGATACTTAACACTTCTTCATGTCAATAAAACTTCGATTCTCGTTACATTTTTGTGGACCCAATTGAGTTGTAGAAAGAAGCAGTATACGTCGCTACAAGAAGTGTATTATGCTATACTTTAAAGCAAATCAATCATCCTCGAATCCTGATTCATGAAGTGCCTATAGATTAAATCTCAAAAACTTGTCAACTTTGCCTAGCATTTCATCATATTTCATTACAATGTAGAAGCTGGCCAGCCAAATCCTATAGTGCTGTGAGGTTCAGTAGGACAGTATATAAATTGAAAATGGTTTCTCTGTAGTTTTAAATCCTAAAATAGCAGGAAGTGAATGTGTTCTGTGGCTAATGCCAAGCCAATAAGTAACAGTAAGACTACTTGAAAGCAAACTAAGGTCGCTTCAAGCGCTGTTTTCATCGGCTTATCTATTTGCGTAGATTTTTTAATTTCAAACATTTTGTTTGCAAACAGACTGATATAGAACCTAGTAGTGTTTTGAGGTGTACTTTGTTAAATTACAATCGGACTCATATCCTACTATAAGATATAAAGATGCTAAATGTATACGGATGATACTTGCTTAAAAGTGCGTTGAATTGTTGAGTGGTCACGTCATCGCTCGAGGAGGAGCCGCTTAGATTCATTTGATACTATGAATTCACTGTCACTGATCCCACATCAGCATAAAGTCAGGGCTGAGCTAGATAGACTAACATTACGCACTTTCTCATGACTCCATCCCCCTAGAGATCAGGATCATGATTCACTTTCACCATGAGAGAAAGTCCAATCATTTCAGGAATATCCCTAAAGGCTTTAACCAATACTATCCTTGTCATTTGCCCTGCATAAATAAATGCAAATATATTCAGGAGTGGATTCATGTCCACGGACCAAACTTGCAACGAAAATGCACTAGTATTGTCGTGGTCTGTTTCTCCAAAGATCTTTTGTGGGATCTTCATCCGTTACCAATACTCGCTGCTGTTTAGTGGGTTGGGTGGAATCCGGTTCAATCCAATGCATTGCATACCTACGACTAAATTATTGAGAATTTATATCTAATTTTGGGCAAAAATTGAGAGGGTGGCTTTGACGCTTGGCTTTACTACATTACATAAGTATGGCTTAGGGCAGGATAACTGCTACGATGCTTGGCTTGTGGTAGCAGCATAAGCGTAAAAAGTAAAATAATAAAAATGACTAAATGCATTCAAGGCACATTCTGATGGAAACAGGGGGCAAAATCCTTTCTTTTCTTCGTGTCTTTACACATAAATATTTTATCTCCCTCGAGGGTTTCTCTTCGGTAGGTTTCTTTAAGAAAATTATCTTCATTCCCCTGCCCTTGCTTGGTCTCGTTCAAGTTCAAGTTCGACTGATTCTAAATGGTTGCTATGAAAGGGCAGAATATATGTACAATCGTTTCCTGTATATTCATTGCATCGACGGAGGATTGAATCTTATGTATAATACTGAAGTGTTGTATCTACGAGCGGTATTAACGTTAGCCAAACCTAGCCTTGAAGGGTATTGAGAAGATAAAAGAGTTACGATGCGATAGCTCCAAGGTCTCTACACGTTTTATAGATGCATCCTTAGATTTCTATGGGATTCGTGGATTGAATATAAAAACTTCCGAGATCTCATTTTATTCTTAGCAAAATTCATTTACTACGAAGTCCTTTTACAATGCCAAATCGTGCATATGCATTGAGTTATACAAATTTCGTAATATTTTCAATGTTCCTACAAGCTTTAATGTACTGTTTCATTTATTCAAACGGTAAACGATGGAAGACTCCAAAAGGCTGATTTTTCGATAATATTTCCGAACTTTAGTATGAGAAAACGGAGCTTGAAAATATTATAAATTTTCCCTTCAAAAGTTCTTTGTTGAATTAGAATTAGGCTTGAGAAAATTCTGTACGCCGTATTAGCTAGCTTCCCGTACTGTGTAGTTCTCATCATGTAAATTTATTATGACTCCAAGCTAACAGTAAAATTACAGAGGAGTGGTTTTTCCGCTCGAGTAGTAATGAATAACTAATTCAGCATGTGCATCAAACAACCATGAAATAACTACCTAGGCGGAAGCTTATTACCATCCTGAACTCACAGTAGGCGGAGTGTCTCTGTTTATGAGAGGGGAAGCTTGTTTATTGATAAAGAAAGTTGCCCATTTACAGCTGACAGGCAATAAGGTTCAACCTCTGCTCCAGATTTCCCGTAACTAATCTTAAGTCTAGCGTAATGTTTTTGCTGTAATGTTTCTCCTACTGAAGTCCTTAAGCTAAGATTGGAAAGGTCATTTTTAAATTTTTAAATCTGAAAAGTAGAACCTATCATTGCTTGTCAAGGCTCAATACCTGGGGCTAAGGTTGCTTTGTAAATTTTAGAACATTAAATAGACACAGAAAAAAAAATTAACCAAAGAAATGCCATGTTGTTTGTCGGAACAAGTGAAAGCAACAAACTAGTATATTCCGACAACCTGCTAGTGCTACTAGTTTTAGTTCATCTAAGAAAAAGGTAATTCCCTCGAGGGATTGCGAATCTTGGAAACTACACAAGAAACTCGTTTGTACACATGAAATAATGATACGGTTATGATGCCACTGTATGCTACGACTCATGTATGAAAAGGAAGCTGTGGAGAATTGTGTTTATTTTGGTCGGTAAAAATTAGAAGTTAGCTGAAAGGGATGAAGAGCATTTCTTGTTCGGATAATTTCTTGAAAGTTGCTTGACATCTTTAAAAAATGAAATCCAGGTAATATGAAAGGGAGACAGAGAGGAGGATAAAATTACAAGTAAAGTACTTCAGGCTGCTGTCCTAGCCTACTTTCCACCGAACGGTCATGTCACGTGGCCTATAATATAGGGCATCAAGGGATCGTCAGCCGGAATATTACACTCTCAGCCAAGAACACCGGCAGGTGCCAACTGGGTTACGTTTTATCTCATTAGATTTACATTACTTTACTTACACCTGGTGAAATCCCATACTTTAGAATATTTTTATGAAAAGGTATAAATGAAGGGGTCTAACCGTTGCATCACAGTTGTCTACTTTCTTTTACGTCGAACAATTCTTAAGGGAACTTGTGATATGAAGGACCGTACCAGACGAGAGAAATTTTTTCCTCACATGGACGAAACGCTATTTTGTAGTCTACTTTTAATTCACTTGCATACCTTGAATAAGTTTTGTGGGTTTCCTCCTGGAAATATCCAGCTTATTGGGAGTAATCTGTGGTTGTAAACTTGGAGGGTCTACGACCGGAAGGCAAAAGACGTTAAGACAAACGACGTAGAGGCAAACGACATGGAGGCAAATGGACTTAAAGGCAAATGGGCTTAAAGGCGAACGACAGGAAGGAAACGACGAGACGGCAAAATGTTTTTTTTTTCGCGGTTTTATTGCTTATTTTACATTGTGTAAAGGCTTACAGCGTCCTTTGCAATAACAATTAACGCTTAAATTTGGGTTAAAAAAATATTTAAAACATTTTAAAACGCAGTACAACATCTCGCAACCAGGCAATTTAATAGGTTAAAGATTACTAAAAAATAGATAAAAATTAATAAAATATCTCGGAATCAGGCAATGTCATGTTAAAAAGAGCATACAATTGTAGACGGGGATGGGGAGGCTCATTTGATAACGAAAAAAAGGTAAATCGAGCAAAGATAAGATATGTATAAAAAAAAGTTATTTTCACTCATTGAAGGTCTCAGTTTGTGCCAACAGTAATAGCTGGAATAATCTGTCTGGCTTTTAGCTTGAATTCAAACTATAACATGAGTAAAAATGGGGGGAAACGCTATGAATTTTGGCATTTGCCTTCGTGTCTTTTTTTTGCTTTTCCATCGTTTGCCTTTCAAGTCCATTTGCCTCTGTGTCGTTGGCCTTTATGTCTGTTGCCTTCCGTTCTGCACCCAAACTTGGACAGGGTAGACTAAAGGCTTTGTTGGAGTTCTATTACCATTTTTACTTCTAGACTTTTGTTCCCCTCCCACTTACGTGACATGAACTGTGTTGAGTCCCATTTTGCAGAAACCTTGAGTTTAGGAGCTTATCTCGTGAAGATTGTTAGCCTCTAACAATTACTGTAACCTTCATTCCTAGTCTGTGATGTTTGTCTGGAAGGTAGACAAAAGTTGATATGAAGTTTAGTTTTATGGTGTTTAGAATATTTTAAGTGGAATGGAAAGGAGTTTTCCGGATGTTGAAATGGGACAAGTTTACTTTTGAGTTGGAAAGACGTTCTGGTATTTTTAGGGTATTTTTGTCGAGCTGCGCATCATTTTAAAAGTAGGAGATATTGTACCTCTAATGCAAGTAGTAATTAAAGTAGGCATTTGTTGTTTAATTGGATTATGACATCACTACAAGTAGTTAATGTTTTCCTCTTTATTATTACTACCGAAAGTTGTACCCAGTGCACAAGAAACAGCGTTTTATTTTTACTCTAGTAGCTTCTCAAACTCATTTAAACGTATTATAAGTTCTTATCCTTCTTGAGAGGAGCTAATTCTGAGAAAACAGTAAGGGATACGTTTTATTTACTCCTTTTGGTAATTATCCTAATTAGTTTGCTAGCTTGTACTAATCAACTTGGTTGGAATACTGAGTGGAAGAAGTTGCTTAATCAAGTTTATCCTTCAAGTTTTTCCAACAAATTGTTCCAAAACTTTTAAACTCCAAACTTCCTCCGGTTAGTTCTAGTTGTAATTTGTGCTGCATGCAAACATCAGACACAGATTAACGTCCCTTTTAGCCATTTATAGTTAGACATTAAACATCCTAGAGTTACCTACTTGTTGGCACCAGGGGCATTTGCTATGCTTTGAGTTAAACGATAGATGAATTTCAGTAGAAGTATATATACTTAATGTCTAAGAGGTTTCTGTAATACAGACAGGGTGAATATCCCAACCAAGTTTCTGCTATCAGTAAATTACTTAATGTAAAAGTGAAGGCTCATCCGACATTTCTTGGTTTAAGTTCTTGCTTGCTACCTGTCAAAAGTCTTGAACGAAACGAAAATGAGAAGTTTTGTCATTTAATGGTTTTTAGCTGTGTTTGGGGTTGAAGAATTTTAAAATGAAGAGTTCACTTTTAGGATAGTTAAAGCTAGCTATAATGGTCCATCTTCAGGCAGCATTTAAACATCAGTAAGTACAATTAGATTAGGTGATATTAGTGAAATGAGATACGAATAAGAACGAAGTGGGTTTGCTCCGTTACTCGGTTTTTGAGCTGTGCCCTGGCCTTCGGATATTTACAAAGATGGATGAATTAAAGATGGCTTAAATAGCTGTATTTAAAACATATATTATTCCTAAATCACCGTAATATACGCCAAAATAAAGTGGTTTTACTTTGAAAGATTTTGTTAGAATCGTAAAGCTTAATTCCGTTAAGAGAATAATAATTCTACAAAACCGTCTACAGTTTCGACAAGGGTGGTTAAAAAGTTACATCCTTAGCCAATTTAAAGAGCAATACTAACCATGAGCCTCTTCCTGATTATAGCTTGAAGGAATTCATCTAAACGATTCATCCCAGTCAAGGGTAATCTTACTTAATTCCTTTTATTACCATTCCAACGTCTGAGCATTAATAGCAGATACCTACTTTAAGTAACAGAACCAAATTTAACGACTGATGCCGATCTCATCCTCAACCAATATGACTTAAAACCACATATTTTTCTCCACTTAACTTTTTTAAGCCCTGCCATAAATCTCGTCTATTGAAATAGTCAGTTGTCGCCAATTTGTCACAAACACCCTAGCATAGCAGTGTACTCCGTGCCGCACCCTTCTTCCGTCTTCGTATCATTTATTTCGGTTAATCAACCATTTCCCATTCAGTATAAAGCTTCTACAAATAGCCTTAAACATAAGGGAATTTTTTAACTCAATATTTGTAGGCTAAATGAGGTGTAAAATGAATTCCTCACAGACACCAGCACAAGAACTTAGAACATTAAACCCCTGGACTCTTATCGGCTATAAAATAAGACAGCAAGAGTTTAGTATGTTCTATTATTTATAACGTTACGAAGCGTGTTTCGTTCTGATTCTCATAATGAACTATGAAGGGGAATCCACACCTTCATAGTTAATAAACCTTCCCCTCTTCTCGACACTTTCGATTTGTATAGAGGCAAGTGCTAAAACTGAGGGATTAAGCTTCATCAAGACAGCAAATAGGGTGAGGAAGAGTTGAGAGGCTCATTCATTAGCTATAGTAGCAGTACCAAGAACTCAAGAACTGAATACTATCATTCTCGAGTGAAGTGGCAGACATAGTCCTAATGTAGATATAGTAGATCGTTGATGGTGTTGAGCTGATGATGAACTTGATAAAGTATCCAGGCGAGTTGACTGTTTGAATTGATGAAGAAATATGTAAAGTGCTACATGATAGAATCGAATATTAAAACGAAGACAAGCATCTCAAACGAGAACTGTTTAACTATTGTAGTATTCACTATTTAAATATCCTAACACTATACTACCCGTGTTTGTTGATCACTGCTGCTACTGTTTTTTAAGTTGTGGCGATGATGTGCTGTACTATAAGTTAGTTGCTTAACATTACGTTTATTTTAGTTGAGAAAAGTTACTCAAATGCATCTGCTCAGCTCATCAAACAAACTTAAACAAATGATGATGACTGTCTAAAAGCTCTTACTTTCTCTCTCTCAGAATTTCATGCGTTAAATAGGACAGGGAGAGAAAGTAGTAACTAGCGAAGCCGTCTCGATCTATTTTAGTAGAAGGTATATAACGAACCGAGATACACAACTTGTACAATTAAATATATATGTAGTATTTATAGGTCGGCTTATACGTTTACAGTAACGAATAGCCTTAAGTAAAGTTAAAGTAAATGCTTGTAGACGATGCACTTAAGGATAATAATTCTGTTTTATCATGCAAATGTATTTGTCAGAAATGTTGATACACTTCAGCAGGTCGATACTACAGAAAGACTGCGCCTCCAGGTAGCCAATTCCTAGAAGGGTATCTGCAAATGTCACGTTTTCGAAGTAATACACAGAGCACAGTGAAACGGAAGAAAGGACTTGAAGTAATAAAATGTACTGCCTATTACTACATAAAATGTATAGCTTAAGTTATTACGTTAGACAGCCAAGATAGACTATCAACCACAAACTTTACTAGAAATGTCAGTGCAGTGTGTTCTAGTTGAAAGGTGTTACTTGATATCCAATTATTTTATCCGTGTGGTTCTACTTATTACATGTTTCTCCAATCAAGACGTTTGAAATTTACTAGACTATCATCCAGGGAGTAAGGCAGCTGACATAGTTATCAATCTCGTCAATGAAACTTTCTACGACATTCGCTGAGTTAGAATCAGTCGGATGGGTAAATACAAGGGAAACTAATTTTGATTTAGTGCTCCTTGTGCAGTGAGTGCAAACCTAGATACCTCTATCCCATTCGAATTCTCATTGAAATGATAAAATAAAAGGCTTGTTGTGTAAGAACATCCGACACCAAATCTAGCTTTAGCACACACACAGTCAACAGTCCGTAGTAGTTGTAACAATTTTATCTGAAGAACTGATGTGCGAATTACTCCTGTCTCTTCTCATGAGAAGTGAAAGCTTTCACGTACTCGTGCTCTTTCATATCCGTATTAGTTATGCTCTCTAACCTGGAACAAGTATTTCCACACCCGGTACATTCAGCTCGTTTAGTTTCACCAAAAAAGGATGGCTGTTAATAAGCACATGCATGGAGCGTGTAAAAGCGCTAACTTATTATCAGATTATGATATGATTGAAGGAATATTGAAGAATGGCGTGAAAGCAGTGGAAGAGATGACAGTTTGTATGTTTTGCAACGTTTGCTTTTACTTACGCCTGGTTTTGTGTAGTACGATATGCTCAGCTTGTGCGTCGAATTAATCAATGTAATGACTAATGAATATATGTGAATTCCTCGAAGGATGAGAAGAATAATGTCTGTTACTGTATGTGAGGATGAGAGTGACTTTCAGGGTGAATTCAAAGGATAAGCAGCAGGGAAGGAAATACCCGGACTATTTAGACCAAATACCCCGACCCCGGGGTATTTGGGGTATTTAGGACTATTT
>JAQFZX010001294.1:0-32355 GCA_034682405.1 Hydroisotoma schaefferi | reverse complement strand
GTTTGTTAGGTCAGGGTAAGGTCAGCCATACACGGAACGACATACACGGATTTTAGAACAGGTGGAAACACCGAGAACAATAAAAGAACACAACAATTAGTACAGAAAAATATATTTTATCCATTTTTACCGTATCATCTCACCCCTGTTGTCTGAGCGGTTCTGTTGCTGTTCTGTGTTTGCTTTTATTTATTTACGTAATTTTTGTCGAGAACGAGAATCGTTCGTTCGTTCTCCTGATAATTTTTAAAATATATTGCACCAAAAGGTCAAGGGTCATGGCCCCTAAAAGAAGGTCAACTTCGAAGCGCCGACGGAAAGGTCATGGTCCTCCCCCAGAGGCAGGGGGGTCAAGGGGAAGGTTGAGGTCAGCAGTGGACCTGGAAGAAGAAGAGCCTCCTCGACCTTCGGTTCGTAGGAGACTTAACCTAAGTCCTGGGAAGGGGTGTGGCAGTAGTTCCAGGGGGTGTGCCTCGTCATCATCGTCATCTTCTGTGTCAACGACAGTGTCATCGTCAACCAAATCCGGGGGACGGGGTTGGAAAAAGGGTGTGTCGAAACGGCGTTCGATAACCTTGTCAAAAGATAAGGTCGTCGGAGGAGGTAATGGAAAAGGGGCAGGCAGAGGGGCGTCGTCGTCGTCGTCGTCATCTTCAGGGTCGATAGAGCAAGTCGTGGAACTGGGGTCCTTGCCGGTAACAAGTTTATGATAAGGAGAGGTCAGAGGTCAGGTCTGGGTCGGGTTTGACCTTTGGTTTGTTTGTTATTTACAGGAGGAGATATTGCTGGAGATTTTTGATTATTTGGGGTTTGGAGATCGGTTGAATATCCGGTGTGTGAGTAGGACGTTTGCGAATGTGATTTCTAACTGGAGTGGTTTTAATTCCAATGTGGTTTACCTGGTTCAAGGGGGCACGGAGTCCAGGTCAATTCTTAGACAGACATCTTTCCCCTGGAAAAAAATACGGATCGAGAAGTTCAAACTTAATGAAAAAGGGTTCGTGTTTTTGAAGGTTTTTAAAGGTTTAGCAGGGTTTGGTTTGGTTAAGTCAAATATGGTTTGGTTCACTTTTACAACCATTTTATTTGGTTAAAATAATTTAATTGTAATTTCAGATTCGGAAACATCCACATCTCTCAAAACCTGTCGGAGGAATGCTGCTCGGTGGAGTTTTCAAAATCCGTCGTTTCTTGGGAAGCTCTTCGAGCCGTTCTGCTAAAATTTAACGCCCTATCTGAATTCAAGATCACGCAGTGCAAGCGTCGGCGGAAGGAAATCACCAGTCCAATTGCTCCGTTAAGATTCACCCGAGCGGTTGTGCAAGGACAGGAGTCCCTTGGAGACGCTTTGAAGTCCCTTTCCTCAGTCAGTTTTGAACTAAGACGGATCTCAGACATGTTGTTTTACTTGAACCAGTTGTCCCTTCATGGAGTCTCGCGTCTAGTTTCCATTTCTCTTAAGGATGTCTATGACGGGATTGAGTGTGTGACACAGGAAAACGCTTCGGAACTATTGGCCGCTTTCTACAAGCTTGTGGAAGCGTCAGCAGGAACGCTGAAGGTCATAAGGATTCACTTCGTGACGCTGAGTGTGGTTAATAAATTCTGTATTGAGTTTCTTGGGAGGGTAGTCGAGTCCAAACTTCCGTTGGATCTTTGCGTCTTTGAGCTTAAGCATTTCGCTCCGGAGCCCCAGAACAATCAGGATTTACTAATGTATTCCAGTTTTATCAGGAGTCAGAAGAATATTAAGGAGATTTCCTATCCTTTGCCTGGAGATGCTCCTGCTGAGATTTGTAGAAACTTTAACACGAAAGGTGAGGAGCGGTTTTGAGTATTTTTATCTGTGTTTTTGAAAGTTTAATTAATCTATTGTTTTCAATTGACCTTCAATAGTGAATCCAGGTCTGACCAAGGCTACGGTTACGAGTGACAAGTACATGATCCGCGACTTCCTGGACCATTTCTCTTCGTTGAAGCATTTCAGTTGTGATTTTGACATCCGGCAGTTCATCCTACGAGGACAAGTGTACCATAAACTGGGAGCTTTGGAGATCTCTTCGCGAGTGCTTAATTCAACCGTTCCTCTGATAACGGAAAGCTTCCCTAACCTAACTAGGTTGAATTTGAATGGAAATTGTGAACAAAGTCCCCCAATAGATGACCGATGTCTCCAGTCGATCATTCAGCAGTTGAAGAGCCTACGCTTCCTAGTTATCGGGGCCTGTCGGTCCATAACGGACTACGGGGTTACGGGAATAAGGAAAGAATACTGCGAGAAGTTGTTCAAGTCAAGAGCAATTTGTCTAGATCCGACTATGGATATTCCTCGGGAGGAGATTTCAGGGAGTCCGATAAGTTCATTGAAGGCTCTAACCCATCTGACTTTCACGGGGGCGACCTCGGTCACGGATGTGGGGATATATTATGGATTCAGATTTATGGAGCTGAGGAACCTCAGTTTGAGGCATAATATGGATGTAAGTTTGGGGTTTTATAGCAAATAAATCGAGTTTAAGTTTATCTATCTGTTCTTATCATTGTAAAATGTATCCCTAGATAAGCGACTGGGGGTTGGACTGGTTGGGGAAGTGGAATCCGAATATAGACTGGCTATACTTGGGCTGTGGACCTTGGGTAACCACTGTGGGGATCAATAGACTGAGATGTCGGCTCAGGAGGATTAAGCGACGCAATTCCATTTGGATTGTGAGATTTCATTTTAAATTTAATACAAATTGTAATTTATTATTTAGATGGTTTGAGTTCTGAATGATTTATTTTTCATTTCAGTGGCCAAACCAAGAGTATTACTCCTCTGATGAGAGCTACGCAATGGAGTCTGATGAGAATTAAGATTCAAGTTTCAAATGTGATAGTTTCCGAATTTATGAATGAAATGCTTTGGTTGGATTCGTCCGTTCCTTTACTTTAAGAATGTAATATTGCGGATATGTTATTCCATTTCCATAGGAGGGTAGAGTAAAAAACTGAGGAATATTAGAGTTTAATGTTGTTAAATTTAAAGTATCAGAGTAAGACTGTAGAACAAGAGACTGCTCCTACCCGATAGCAGCGTTGTTGTAGGGAAAGACTGAATTTATTCCAACGACTGATTAACTTTTAATTAATTTCTTCTATGGAAAAACCTTGTTATTATTATTATTATTATTATTAAAATCTATCTAGATTACAATTTAGATTGTTATTTATAAAAAGATGAATGAATTTTATATGATTTTTTTATAAAATACTAAATCATAAACACGAAGCGTATAATTTTGGTTGTTCGAAATGGTTCGTTGGGATAATAAAGCATTCTTACTTTGTAAATTTAACCTCTTCCGGATAGGCTAGGAGAGCCGTATCCGTAAGTTTTGGTTTTAATCTCGTCATCTTCCAAACGGTTTTCAAGTATCTGAAATTAAATCATGTAGCGTTAGTTAATTCCCTGTAAGTGTGTGTGAAGCCATATTATGCTCGCGATTCTTGCAACAAACAAAGCTACAAGTTACACTGTTTGCGAAGCTTAAGAACTGGAATTAGCATGAAGAAGTTCAGCTTCCAGTTTGCAAATAAACTACTCGATGAATATAAATGATGGAGAGAAATCCCTTCGCTTGTGATGTTTAATCTTTCTTTTTTCAAGGGTTTCAAATTTAAACAGTGTCCAGGGATCTCTTAAGTTGTTAAGGGATCATTTTAATAAAAAAACATGATCTTTAGCCGTCCTTGTCTTGATTTAATTACCGGAAGTTATAGTAGGAAGGAAGGAAGGGAATTAATCAGACTCGCTTAATTAATTTGATGAAAGTAAATCTCTCAGACTGCGGAAAGCGGAAGGGGAATTAATTAATCGATGTGGCCATTTATGCTGATGGCAGTCATTCTCCAACTTCTAGAACTTCTCAACGTTCTTCCAAGTATCCCAATAATATTATTACACTTCATTGGAGATTTATGATTGTTGTAGATTGTAGTAGGATGGATAATAATTGATAGGAAGTTTCCTCATAGATTTGTCTTGCCCAGTTCCTCAAAATCAATCAATATTTCCTCATGCATTTTTATGAATTAATTCGTGCAATACGCGATCATTTAATTGGTACAAACTTCCCTTGAGCGATTGCATTGCATCGTTTAGCACGCGATCTTGTCGATCGTTGAAGTTCATTATGAGTTTGATTGATTGATTATTGATTGGTAGGGTGGCTGGATTTTAGGTTCTAATATCTCCTTTTTACTATAGAGCACTTTACATAAAGAATAACTCCCCATGGGAATTAAAACCGGAAATACGGTATTAGAGTTAGAAGGGAAGGCTTTGTTGGACGCTTTCTTAATCCTAAAAAGGGTTTAATGAATGACAAGGACGTTAATTTAACAATTTTATGGTAAATTGTGTATTTTTTTGGTTTCTAGATCCATGGTCATCCCCTTACGTGGTCCGTACGGAATTGGTAAGATATTTTTACGTAAATTATGAGCATTTCCAAACCTATGGGCTTTACTGGCTTTTAAGCTTGTTTTTCTGACCAAAATAATTAAATTCACGAGGTTTGTCAAGCGAATGAAAGGAAAGGGTGCATACTTGCGAATTTATTTGGACTTTTTCCTTTAAATGTTGTGGATTTGTATTGTTCTTTGGGAATAAAGAAGTTGATTTGGGTCTTGGTGTTAAAAACTTGTGAAAAATAGGATGTTAATGATGCTATTTTTGTAAAATATTCATAAAGCGAACATGGGAAGAGGCCTTTGACTTCTGCCGGATGGAAGAAATGGACCTTGTCTACGTGAATGGGAGTACAGACCCAAAATTAAATGACCTCTTGACCTCCATTATCCCCCAACTAGAAAAAGACCCCAAGTTCAAAACCGGATCAACCTCAAACAAGACAACCTTATGGGTCAGGTTCAACACTTCCAAGTATATATGCAATGAAACGGATGACCACACCCACTCCAGGACTATGGGAGGATGTAAAGAGCTTCTGCAAGGTAATACATCTTCTCCCGATAAGCCCTATCCTCTACATGTTAAACAGACCCCGCCCAGCCACACCCCTTCATATCCTTTAATGCCATTTGTACCCCTCATTGTTGCGCCTATGAGAACCCCCAACAAGTTCTAACAACTAACCCTATTAAATGTATTGACAGAAGGAAGGGTTAAGGGAACGACGCTGGAAGCGTCCAAGATAAACGCCACCACCGCTGAAGTAACCGATAACCTAGAAGGGAATATTTGTGACTTTATCCAGATAAACTACAGTCAAGGCAGCAGCAAGGAGAATAACTCCAGTTTAGGGAAATCTGGTACCGGAAATAGTAGTGGGGGTGGTTTCAAGAAAGGTACCCCTTTTCTGTTAGTTCTAAACGGTCCTTGCGACAGGAAAAGGTTCACTGTTTGTCAAAAAAGAGGCTAAAATAACGTATATTATTTTACAACTTGAACAAATGTTGTTAGATTTTTGGATAAATGGCTTGAAAAGTAGAAATAGTTTTATTTTTGACGATACTTTTATTGCCTCGGCCGTAGGAGTCATCTACGTCATTTGTGTTTAGAATTTAAAAAAAGACCAAAACCTTCATGACCATTTCGAAAGGTCAATCAGGCTCACCATTTAGCTGAGAAGCCTTCATTCCAAAATCCCCGACCTTTTCTTACCAGGCAGCTTGGCAAATCATACATTCTGCTACTCAAAGGTTCTGCATCCAAGTCACTCACAACTTGGACCTAGAACTGTAGAAACACCCCCAAAGGTAGGGGTTTTACCTACCCTAAACCCCGACCCCGGGGGTTTATTAATGCACCCATAATATATAATAAGCAAATAGTAAACCCCGAATCGGATGTATTTTCAACCCCGAATTCCCTATTTCAACCCCAGCTGCAAAACCCAAGAAGGGAGTACCTTTTATTGGAGTTTGTGGTAATTTTACATGGATTATGAATATTTTATGCAGTCAGTTGCTTATTTCTAAACCTCTCAGTCACCCTGTAACTTATCTTCTACGGATAACTACCACAATAACTGCTAAATCATTGTGAGTTTTGGGTCAAATGAAAGTTACTAAATCATTTGTTTATCTTCGGTTTGTTCCCCTAGCTTGATGAATATCTATCTTAATTCCTAAGCAATATAGATCCTTTTGTACGACAGAAAGTGATCTTTTCATGGAATAAATAGCATTTTAATAGGGATGAGCTAACAGTCTGAGAAGTGGCCAGTGTTGAGAGTTCTATTATTATTATTACTTCTATTCTTCAACTAATTAATTATAATCCAGCCCACCCAACAACAGTTAAAGAGTCCCAGTGTTTTCAACAACATCTTATAATTTATAGATAATAAGTAATCCAGTAGAATTTTAACTCCATATTCCCCGTAATTGTACGTGGTTTCTACCCATTTAGAAGAGGTATAAGACCCTCTCAGAGTAATTGATCTTTGTAGGTTGAAGTACATCAAAATAAGCCGATCTGTAGTAAGTATTTCGTTATAATAATTGGGAGATCAGGCAGGGTTCAGCTCCAATTAAAATTTATGAGCTTGGAAACTAAGATGGTATAAATAAACCGTTCCTCTAGGTAATATCTCCAATCCCTGGTAAAACTTTGTCTAAATTCTTTAGTGGAAATCTGTAGGATTTGGACAGTAAAAAAATGGTAAATAAAATAGCTACCTTTTCAAGCGAAATAATGGGATGATTTGCAATAAAAGATCCATCCAGGCATGCCAAAAATATATAGGGCTTTAGAATTAAAGGGCTCAAGGGTTTTTTAGGGTACGATTAAAACCCCCCCCGGGTCAGATTTTTTTCCAGGTCAAACCTCAGTTGACCTTAGAAGGGTTTCAGTGGGGTCTCTCTATCTAAAACTGCTGCTCAGCTCATAAAACCTACAAAACCTTCCATAAAACCCCTTTGGGGTCCTTAAATTCCGTACTCCATCTAAGGGGTTTTTAGGGTAAGATTAAAACCCACCCGGGTCAGATTTTTTTCCAGGTCAAACCTCAGTTGGCCTTAGAAGGGTTTCAGAGCCGGTCTCTCTATCTACAACTGCTGCTCAGCTCACAAAACCTACAAAACCTTCCACAAAACCTCCCATAAAACCCCTTTGGGGTCCTTAACATTCCCTACTCGAACTCTATACTTCCCAAATCCCTAAAAAAAAAGGCCGGTGGTGGCCAGGCCAGGCCAGAAAAGGTTGGCTGGCCGTGTTTTGCCTCAAATATTTCAAAGATTATTCCACGCTTGAGTTAACCCCAACATGGAACAAAATACTGGATGTTTTGTAGAAATCGCTCCACATTCCATGTTAATATCGACAGCAAACATTCCAAACTTGCCATGCATGATGCATGTACTTCCCTTCCAGCAAGGGCTTTACAAATGTTGGCTCCGTACGTATGCGATGCGTGTATGTCCGTCTGTTGGTGGTTGTTGTTGCGTAAACTCTGAGATGTAATTTCAGACGGTGGAATTGGAATATAACCTGATCTTGTCTGTCTGTCTCTCTGGTTCGTGTCGAGTGTCGACGTCGAGTAAAGCTTCATATGAACCAAACGCATTCGCCCGTTAATAAAAGCTGACTTGTGTCGTGCAAAAAAAAACAACTCAACTTGCAAATATTCCTCTCAAGAAAGAAGTAGAGGAAAGGAGCTAGGTTGTATGGGGAATATAGGGTTGGATGGAACTGGAAACCCGTCAGTTTCTTAGAGAACTTCGGATCGCAAAGACCTACCCGGTTTATTCTGCCTCTAATTCATTCATTTATTTAAATAGTCGGCTATCTGGACGATGTTCGCTCATCTTGGGAAGGTTTCGAACAGTTGGTTTGGACTTTATTGAAGGAAATTACAGAAGTTTAGGGCTATTATTTACAGACATTTTAATACATCTCAACATCCCCGCAACTCTCTACTGGATAGTTTCCTCGACACTTTTTCCAGACAAAGTGTCAAAAAGCAGAGCTTTTGTTCCTTAAAGTAAGAAGGAAAGGGGGTGTGGTTGGAGGGATAGGGAAATACAGGAAAATGACACTTTAAGCCTGTCAAAAAACGTAAAAAAACAAAAGATAAATGATGGATAATCCTCCTATCTCCGAGTAAAGCCTGTTGTCGCTGTCAGTCTCATTTACATAAACCTCCTTCGTACAGAAAAACATGAAGACTTTTCTGTGAAAAAAACGATCGAAAAATGGAAATCACATCCTCAAAAAAAAACCTGATTCCATTTTGAACGAACTCTCAATTATAAAAATGTTACAAGAGTAATTTATAAAATATAACACAACTTTTCCCCAGATTGGAATGGAATTGGGAAACCTGGAAAAACTTTTGGGAAATCAATTTTTAAAGTAGAAACTCCATCATTTCTCAAAGAGGTTTCCCTAGACTATTTTTTGTAACTACGGGAAAAGTAACATTAAGATTGTGTCATCGATTGTGAAGCCTATAACTTGTGTTTTTTTTATATGAAAAACTGTGAATAATTTCACGAGAAAGTTCACTCCAAAAACTCTAACTGATGGAAAAAACTTTCACGGGTTTTTGTAACTTTAAACCAAAGAAATATTAACTTTTGGCCCGTGAAAAAGGACGGTATTGATAAAAAAAATCAATAAAATAAACCCCTTTCTTGTTAGGAGTTAACTTAATAATTGGGCAATTTATACATTAATTTATCCAATAAATGGGACATTTATGATTGGATTGAAGATACAGAGCTGAAATAGGGAAATATTTAGCCCACTTTACTTAGCAAGCTTTACTGACTTTTTAGGTTAATAAACTTAGAAAGGGCTTTTAGTTTTGGGACACACGAAAAAGATTGCAAAACTGTTGGACTTTCCAGTTCCAGTATTCTCGGTGTTTATGAATAAATAAAGAGTTATTTTATTCTGAATGATAGGAGGTTCAACCCTGTTTATTATACCTTAATCTAACGCAGTTAGTTTTTAACTGGATCAAAGGAAATAAATTGGAGTATATTTCAACATACTTTTACAACTAAGTTGAAGTTACAGACAGGATTAGAAAAGTTATAAAAGGCTGAGTAAAGATGGATTGAAGCTTTTCTTTAAAATCTTTGAAGGAAAAGTGCACCGAATTTACAGGAATTACTTGACTTATTTAACTACATCTTTGCAAGCAGTTGTTGCAGAGTTCCAAATTTCCAAACAGGTAATAAAAACGACTTTAAAGTTCTATAAAAAAGGTAATAAAATGCATGAAATGATCCTCCAAACAGCCACAACTTTGTTAAACGGTTTATTCTACAGTTTGGGCATAAATCAGGAGATAAATGATTGAATTATCCATGTTTTATGAACCATGTACTCCTCTTCTTTGGGTAGTTTGTATGGGTTGAATTACTGAATTAAATTGATCATTTAAAAACCAAGTGAAACTTTTTTATGTATTTAATTCACTAAAGCTAACGTGAGGTTCATAAAACGGGGATTGAAGGATGAATTTAGTTCAATAAAAGGGCCAGTTTCCCCACAAATTGAGGGCTATCGTTCTACTCTAACTAAGAGATTTAAACACTTCCTTAGACTTGAGCTATACTTATTCTAATAAATGCAGTTTCTCTTAGAAATATTCCTCAAAAGATGAGTAAAACGTGGAGAAATGGACACTAATTATTCCAAGAACCACCGTCGTGATCCGTTTGCTAAACCTTGAAGTAATTTATTAAAGTTAATTAGCTCGGATGAATAAAAAAACAGCACGTATAAAATTAGCATAGAACCCACAGAGAGAGATCCTTCTATTCTTTGTTGTCTAACATCCATATGTAGACTGAAGGAGTACCCTTAACCCTCACCTATACACCGCCCTCGTTAATTACCCCGCACGCCGATCCTTTACATGTTAAAAGACGGTATCTCTCCCTGCTAAATATGGTTCAAAATATTTGTATTTTTCATACATAAGCCGCGGCATATGGGCGAGGACTTGCGGTACTTGGTTTTTTTCTGGTGCGGTGCATTATACTTACTACACATGCTTTACGTACGTTTATCCTGTTGGAATAAATAATGAATGGAGTCTTTGTGTGTAGAATATTCTTGTGGATTTGCCAAAAATGTACAAGTCTGCCAAAAAAAGTGAGAGGTTTCAGGTACAATGAAGCCATTCAACGGACAATTAACAATGTGTAGAAATAATGAAGATATTCAGAGAAGCCGAATCTTAATTATTATTCCTCTGAAACTAATACTAATGACACGACAGTTCAGTTAAAGTGTGACGAGGAAGTCACTCCTAAGTTCTGAGGTTTTAAATAATAAATACGCTAGATAGAGAGGTGGAAATAAGGGATGGATAATGCAGGATTTTTACTTGCAGAAAGTGCTTTTTCATTAGAGTAAACTAATTAGAAAAATAAATACGAATCTTTATTGTTATTTCCGTCATAATTTAATTAGTAAAGGTCGGTGTAGAATATTTAGCAGGTTATTTTACCCATTTATTTTAGGTTTTTGTCCCTCCGGGGAATAATTGTTTGGAAATGAATCCATCTTAATTTTATTTAGCTAACCAGGGGACATTAAAAGGGTTAAAATAACCAGCTTTCTAAAAAACTTTTGACTTTAAATGCTGCATGACGTACACAATTATTACTATAGGATCAAGTTCGCAGTTTTATTTATATATCATCGTGTCGTACAAGAAATAAACAAGGTTTGGATATTATTGCGTCTGTTGAGTGTTGAATTAAAAGATTAAAAGTTGTGTAATAAATCCCCCACAATCTCTACCAAACAGGCCATTAAACTCAACCATCCTTGTGCGTCTTCTTCTGCCATTAATTCTTTATTTTTATCATGTTGACCTGACCCTAGAAACATTCCTGTGAGGCAGGATTAGAAGATTAGTTCTTTATTTTTTAATCCCTGCAGGAAATCACAAACTAAACATGCTTGCATCTGTCAGCTAAAATAATGCGGTTTTGAATTCTCACAAGTACAATCTGCCTTATTCCAGTTCAAAAATTAGCCCGAAATATCATGATTTTGCTCATAAGAAGCCGAGATGCTTTATTTTTCTGAATTTTTAAACTAAAAGTTCACATTCGTAGAGCTACGAACTTAGCTTAAAAAGGTTAATTAATTAAAAAACTACAAAAAGGCGTAAGTAACGGTAGAACTAGCAGCATTATTTGCACGATCAGATCACGAAAGAATTTAATCATCCAGCCCAACTTTTTACTTTCTGATCGAATTAAATAAAAAAACTGAATAATCCAGCATCAATTCTTTGTTAGAATCTTGTCATGATTTATAATAAGTTGTTCATCCAACCAGAAAGAACCACACTTGGCTCATTAATTCATTAATCAATGTTTGGCTAATTTAACCAACCCAACCTTTATTATACAATTCGCTCGTGGAAATCGTGTCCCTATCCATCCTGCATGACCAGTTGGCAGTTTAGTTTAGTTTTTATTTACCAGTTCTACTTGTCACTTTAGGTAAATGAGGATAAAATAATTGACAGGATAGTTTATGTGATAATCTGGTTGCGTAATTACAGGCGGAAGTTGTGTGTTAATGGGGATGATTATAATGAATGATTGGATGATAAATCATAATCTGTCCCACTTGGTTCTAGTGTAGAGTTCTTAATTCATCACATTATTATTATTATTAATATTTATATTAATATTATTACCAGAGGTGGTTAATTATTCTGAATGATTTCTCACAATTAAGTTGTCAACCTTGGAGGAGAGCGGATTGGCCTTTGGGTGTCAACATATCTAGATCAAGTTCAAGTTCAAGTTCAAGTTCAATAGGAGATCTATCATTCTTTAAATAAACTAAGATTCTCTAGTCCATCCAATCTGAAGTTATTAATAATGTTTGTTTTGCCTTTTTTCTTTGAGATAAATTGTCTTTGTTTTTTAGAGTGAAAGGATAGGACTAAATCCCAGCTAGGCTAGAGATAATTAATTAATTAATTATGTAATCAAATCACAACTACGTAAGTTGGAACAACTACCAGTACGTATAGCATAGCTGGCTTGATTTATTGTAAAATTATTCACGGAGTTGTTTGTTTGCTAACTACATTGAATAAGTAGCAAAGTAGTGGCGTTATCTTGGTCATCAATCTCTACAAGTTGGAGTAGAACACTCAGGCGGTAGAGATTGGATTATTTAATCCGTTTTTTATTGATTTTTTAACAGTTAGAAAAGTAAGCTGTCGGAAGGTAATTTTGATGCATGGATGGAGTTTGGATTGAGCTTTAGGATTAATGACAGGAGATTTGGCAGAGGTTAATTTATTAGAAATGGCCCTTTGTTTATAGGTTGGGATTTGTAGGAGTTGTCAAGTGATTTGTGAAGGTGGAATGATGTTACGATTACGAAGCAAAGTTGTCAGAAGTTTGTAAACTTGTCTTGTGGAATGCAAGGTTGTGTTCCTCCAAGTCGGAATTATTCCGCATTCGTCATACCAGTTGTTAGGAAAGGAGGGTGGAATGCCAATGCAGTGAGTCCTAATTGAGCTTTTGAGAGGAATAAATGCAGGGCTAATTATGGGGTTTATTTATTCATGAGATGGCCGGTGTTCTTGAAGGAATGGAGAGGAAGATATTAAGAATATGTTAATGATAATGCTAAGATGAGGAGATGCATGTATGCGCTTTTAGCTGAGAAGTATCCAGGGATTAGAGGGATTTCCTGGGTCGAGATTATTTAAGGAGGATTAAGCTTTTTAGGTCCACAATTGGGGTTTTAATTTAATGGCGTTAATTATATCTGGGATAGAGGTAGTATTTCACGGGGATTGGGGTAAGGAAACCCTGGGAAAACATCGCTTCGTGAGTATTAGTGGAATAATAATACCCACGGAGGGGGGTGATAGAAGTAAGGGTTGGGGTACTGAACGGAGGGATCGGGGTAGTAAAATGAGAGATCGGGGTAGTAAAAGGAGGGATTGGGGTGGTAAAATGAGGGACCTGGTTAGTAAAGCGAGGGATTGGGGTAGTAAAGCGAGGGGTTGGGGTACTAAAGCGAGGGATCGGGGTAGAAAAATGAGGGATTGGGGTACTAAAACGAGTTATCGGGGTTGCAGACGGACGTATCATCGTAATAAAACGAACGAGATATCGCATATCTCCCCTCATTTATTCCTTACCTGGGCCTTACTTTCTAAAACCTAAATATTTCCCTATAACATCGTTCCTTTCACTACAAATTACTAGTAAAGTTTTCCATAAATCTTTTAATTAATGAACTCTGCCAATATTTTTCCCTAACAGCCTTACTACGGCTTTATTATTATTAATACTAATAATAATAATAATATTGAAACAAGGAGTAGTAAACACTTGTGTGGATTCCTCCGTTCGCTCTAAATCCGTCCAGTAACTACAATATTTGCATACATTACAGGAATCTGAAGCACAATAGTTTGTGAAGCGTCGCAATAATTTCTCCTAAGCTTTCCAAGTAGTAAAGGATACGAGCGACAAGCACTCTCACAAAATATCGAGGACCTACCCAAACCCAACCTAACTTTACTTACGTCAATATTTACAAACCTGTCCGTTCGGTTCGTTACATTTCCATCAATTAATAAAAATCCGGTAGCAAATAAACCTCAGAAATGCAGCAGAAGACCTGTACGTTTGCTCAGAATATGCTTAGATTTATTAGAACAACTTAGGGTTTCTTAGAACTTTTCGTTGATGATTTCTCTGTAATTTTTAACTAGCAAACTCCTAAAATAAATCTTTGTAGTTCTGTAGTTCTGTAGTTTAAACTAATGGGAGATATTACAGGATTTTTACCATGAATTCTACGTAAATCCCCGTTGGATAAATCAGTTAAAGTGCTGCTCCTATTTTGATTACGTTTGTACTTGATTAAACTTTGTAATTGTAGCTCTTAACCTGACCTTACTGCATGTATTTTTTTTTATAAAATACGTGAACTTTACATGCGGTTCCTTATCGCAAAAGTTACATTAGCAGTGGATGTTTTTAGGGGTAGAAGTAGAAGATAAACCGCATGCATTCGTCATCATTTATGCGTAAATCCATTTACTACTCTTTTTAGTGGAATAAAGCAGTCTCTGTTTAGTCCGAGATTTATTTCGTAGTTGATAAAAACACGAACAAGTTCTGCTTACTTTACATATAATCTTGTTTAAAAAAAGCTATGCATTTTGCAGACAAGGTGAGGTCTGTAGGTGAGACTTTATGCTATATAACAATAAACAGATATAGTAGAGTAGTAATAGAGAAGATGCGGGTTATGCACGAGGATGTATAAATGCAGTTGGAATTTTCTGCAAAAGTGAAACACCCAGTTTCTTAACAATTTCTGTAAAAACCAGTTTGTCAAGTAATAATTATTGTCCTAAACTTCGGTATTCTTGTTAGCAGTTTTTCTTTAATTCCACTTTTTGATTTTGCAAACTTCAACTAAGCTTCTTCATGGAACTGGAACTTATAACAGGATCTCAAACACAAAATAAAGGGAGTGAGGGTTTTAATCTGTCAATAATAGCACCCTAAATCCTCGCCCATACACCGCGGCTTATATAGATAAAACAAGATGCTTAACACAGAAAGATGCTGTTTTTAACATGTAAAGGATGTATGCGGGATAATTAACGAGGGCGGCATACGGGCAAGGATTTAGGCTAGCATAAAATATAAGATAAAACTACAACTCTCTCCTTATAAATTGTTAACTTTGCTGAATAGAGTTGGACTTATGAATTCTCTGTAAAGAAAAAAGGGATTTCAAAACTACGGAATTTAGCCTGCCTATGCCTCCTATAGTTTCCAATTCCCCTTTGATATCTTTCATAAAAAAACAAAGTTCTGATAAGGTGGAACTTAAAAAGTGAATATTATTCTGGAACAGAGTCAACGTTTACTTTGTAAAGTAAATTCTGCAGTAATCAATCCTTCAATTTGAGTTTTTAATACGAGTTTTGCATGCTAGATTTAAGATTTGGAGTAAAAGGTGTAGGGTAGGTCCACTCCACACGGAGACCCAACATGTTTTAAAGCTGGTTTCTTCATCAAATATGTGTGTGTCGTGCAATCTAGTCACGCACTACTTTAACAATATAAACAATCTAAATAATCTCGACTACTGGCCGCGGCTACTGATTAATTTTTAATCTTTTTAAGCGTCAAATTTAGCAGTAAATAAGGGCTATAAGGTTGACAATTTCGAAGGGGCCACTATTCCCGATTATACGGTATTTATTACAAGGATTTGTAAAGTACTGTAGGAAATATACTTATAAAGTTATGTAGCATTTTTCTACCTGACTCCAGTAGACTTCTGTACTTTCTGGAAGTTTGCAGGAAAAGGCTAATATTTCCACGTTAATTTTAAAAGGAAAAGCTTAATATTATTATTTCCTCACTTGGTAGAGTTAATACTTATAATAATAGCCACGACGTCAATAGAACACACACGTTTCCCTTTCACCTCTCGTGTCCTGTGTTTTTAGCTAGTGTTCTTTACCTTTTGCATTAAGGAAGATAAGAACATGGAATAAAATAATATAAACCAGAGTCCTTTTAAGCATAAGCCCTTCCCTTATCTCATACTCTCAAAATTGTTAGGAATGGTGGAAGGAAAAGGCTGGAAATATAATAGCATCAAGGATTAGAGAACAGATTGTTCTGCTAATAATTTAGCAAAGTATTCGTCAACAGGTAAGAAGAACCCAGGTTACAAAGGTATTAAGACACTTAGCTATGTTCAAGTGAGCAATTAAATAGGCCGAGGTTCAACTACCTAATTACTTGTAGCTTTTAATTACGGATCTTTTTACAAACATAAAAGGTTCTAACCTGTTCCGGGGTTTTAGCAATTAAGGAAATAGGGGCTTAAAAAAGTAATTAGTTAATGGGATATTTGTAAAACTTACTGGAAGGGATTTATTATGAGTTGAGTTGCTGTATTTTCATCGGGTAGTTTCTAATTCAAGGGCGGCTTTAAATGGTCGACGAGGGGATTATTAATTCATCATGCGGTTGGAATTTAAAATGGATTTAAAGCAAGAAATACGGTAGTTTCTTCAGGATTTGAAAAAATATTAGGGAGGCTTTTATTGAAAAAAAGAAGAGTGGGGAAAAAACGTTGTTGGCAAGAGTTGAATCCTACTCCTTCGCAAAGAATGTTGTTTTTTTCAGCATATTATAATGTAACTAAGGCTTATCGGGAGTGAGCGAGCTTATCATTTTATTAATAGGTTAGGTTGGCCTTGTTCCTCGTGGTTGGATTATGGATGTACGAACCGTGTTTTTATTTACAACTTGTGAAGATTTTTATTAGAAGTTGCCAGCAGAACGGATTACCTCACTTCGTTGTTTCCGGTACGACGGGAAAAGTGTCTCATTCTGGCTGCTAAAAACCTACAACAGTTTGTTAAAGTTATAGTAAGGGGGTTTTTTTTATTTGGGATTCGGAGAATAGGAACAGGAACATTAGCCTGATACCCGGTCGGTGGTGGGACGTTACGTTACGTTTAGCACGTTTATTTTGACTGACTTGGGCTGAGAGCTTGTGTAGTCTATGAATGAGTTATCCATAGGTTGGATAGAATTGTAGGTCGAAGGTTTTTTAGGCTGGTTTATACTGAATATTGGGGGTTTTTAAACCAGGTTTTGGAGGTTTTAAGAAGGCCGAAAGAAGTTAGACTTATTGTACAATCTCCGTTTTATAAAAATAGGGTTTCTTTATCTGGAAAAGAGTCTATTTCCTTTAAAAAGTAATACTGAGATTTATCCAAAAGGAAAGTTAAGTTCTGAAGCAAACTTTGGCTATTCATTCTACTCAAAGTTTTAATAAACCTTGAAATATACAAAGATACTAAAATACATCCAGAATATTTTTAATAATACGCCAGTATAAAGTTGCATAAAATACATAAATAATCCCATATAGACAAAACAAATCCAATTAAAAAAACAGCTTAATATTTCTGCTAAAAACACGCCAGACTTTATTTATAAAAAAAAACACGGGAAGAGGATGATGTTGAGATTTGTATAAAGTTGAAAAATAAAATCCGACTGTGTCCCATTAATTCTGTGCTCATCCATCCTTCCATTTATCCATTTATATAAACTACCAAAAAAACAGGAAGTCCAGTCCTATTTCTTCCTCTCGTCTGAACTCTAATAAGGTTCCCATCAACTTTTATCAAATTACATGAGCAGAAAAGTGTAAAAGGATTGAGGGAAAAATAGCGTGAAAAAATAATATGACAAGGGCTACATTTTTCCAAGAAAGTTGGACCCTAAGCCAAAAGTGTCATCCTTATCTTCAACCCGACATTATGAACATTGACAACATTCCCTTTGGTTTATCTTATCAAAGAATAAAATAGATAAGCTTCAAGAAGGAGAAGGAGATAATTTTACGGGACATTGGACACGCCGATTCCACATTTTATTATGATTTAATCTCCCAAGAAGCTGTGAAGATTTGTGTAGGATTATTGCAAAGAAATACGCAAAGGGGGACATGGTAGATTTAGCTTTTGAATAAGCAAGGAAAGCTGAGAAAATTCGGGAGTAATGTTCCCACCCGGGTTTAACGTTGGATTAATTACAAAATGGTATTATTGTGGAGGTGAATAAAACCCCCCGACCCACCCTCCCAATAATAATATACGAATTATTTGTCTGAACGAGCCAAGTTTTGTAATTTATAGTAATTTTTCCCCATGAGAAGACCCTCCTGTCGTCTGTCCTAAGTTATCCGAAGGATATTAATCCAGGGGTCGGTCAAGTGTTGGGATTATGAGTTAGTTCTACTCTACGTGATACTTTATTTATAAATCCGTCCTTGTCCAACCTCCCACAACTTTTTCTGCACATTATTTGTAGCAGCCGGAGAGATGACTTATTGAAACCAACTGTTACCTAGTTCTAGTTCCAATGCTTCATTAAATAGTGGACTAAATGATGAGGGAATATGTCAAAACATCAGATAGTAAAAGTTGTATATGCCCGTCCCTTCCTTTACTAGTCTATCTTTATTAGGAGAAGCTTATCAAACACACTTTCCCAATTATTTAATAAAATAAGAACATGTTGTTTTGGTTAAGAGGATAAAGTATTTTGCGTCTTGGCCTCACCAACACAGTTGACAGTTGCTGAGGATTAATCATCAGAATATTCTAATTTGGGATTTTAGAATGTGTGTTTTAGCTGAAGCAGGTTTTGATCACTTTTTTTATCCGGTGATATTGAAATAACATGGGAGAGGAGGACTGGATGCTTGCAGAGAGTACGAAGGGTCTCTCAAGGGATCTACCGGTGGGAGGACAGATTGAAAAGGGACTTTCATGTAGATGTGAGACGATGGGACCTACTTGTGGGAGGCAGGACCTTGACCTAGCTGTGAGACGACAGGACCTACTTGTGAGACGCAGGACCTAGCTGTGAGACGACAGGACCTACTTGTGAGACGACAGGACCTAGCTGTGAAACGACTGGACGTAGTTGTGAGACGCAGGACCTAGCTGTGAAACGACAGGACTTACTTGTGAGAAGCAGGACCTATCTGTGAAGCGGCAAGACCTACTTGTGAGTGGAAAGATCCAGCTGTAAAGCGACTGGGCCTACTTGTGAGACGCAGGACACAGCTGTGAGACGACAGGACATAGCTGTGAAACGAGAAGACCTACTTGTGAGACGCAGGACCTACTTGTGAGACGATAGGACCTAGCTGTGAAACGAGTGGACTTAATTGTGAGACGCAGGACCTAGCTGTGAAACAACAGGACTTACTTGTGGGAAGCAGGACCTATCTGTGAAGCGACAAGACCAACTTGTGAGTGGAAAGACCCAGCTGTGAAACGATTGGACCTATTTGTAAGGAGCAGGACCTAGCTGTGAAACGAGTGGACCTAATTGTGAGAGACAGGACCAACCTGTTACACGGCAGAGCATAAAATGCTTAAATTACTCACAGCAACCCTACCGTTTTCCAAAACAAAATGTCAGCCAATTAAACATTTCTAGATTCGGTCAGCAATGTCTACAAGCTAATCGAGAATACAACGCGTGTCTCCTATTCTTCCAACATTTCTAAGGTTTCTAGGCAGCCTTTCCCAGTAATTAAGTTGTTCTCATGGGGATCATTTTTCTCGGCTAGACAATCACTTTCCACCACCGATTCTGTTCTAATTACTCAATAATCTTGACTTTCACTACCAATAATTCCATCCCATCCAACTCTCTATCTCTCTCACAAGAATTCTTCAATGTCTTTACTCAAACGGAACTAGAACCTAGCGACCAGCTCTTGGGTATTTATTTATAATAGCTACTATGTAATTAATTATTAAGAGTGAAACGTTAGTCCAGTAGATGTATTTTGTTACAGTGATTTGTCATCAAAATAATAATCCCATGGGTGTAGGCCTTTATTTATGGGATTATTACCGTACGTGGATGAACATTGTACCACTTTTACTAACGAATGTCGGCTTTCAATCGAGCAGAATGATAATAATAATCGCTCGGATGAATGATGTAAAGCTCCAATATCCTTCTAGATATGATTGATAATTATAGGGAATTAATAAAAAGCCATAGATAGATTTGTTCAATTGAGGCTCATGTAAAGCTGGATTCCTGTCGATCGGAAACTTAATTCCTGGTTACTAAAACCATACTTCGATCCTAGAGATAAAGGTTGTAGGTTTTTTAACGAGTTTTTCAATGCAACAAAGTTAAAAAAAACACTTACGTAGACCACTAATTAGAAAAGTTTGTCACGTTAATGAACCGCTGCTTGATAGGGAATTTGTGGTTTCTAAATTTCTAACTTTCTAAAAGTCAGGTTAATCAAGCGTATTACCCTAAAACCCCTGGCATATTCCGCCCTCGTTAACTAAGCCGCATGCTATCCTTTACATGCACGAAAGGGAATTTCTCCCATGTTAAACATGGTTCAAAATATGATTTTTTTAGTACATAAGCCGCGGTATATGGCAGGGGGTTTAGGGCACTTTAGATCGTATCCTCCTTCTCCATTATCTGGATTGGCTTTAAGCTTTGTCAACAGTTGCATAACTTTGTCAATGCTGGGAAGTCAGAGTTAGCAATAAACCTTGGGCTATAGAGTTGAAAGTAAATAAAATAAAAAGGACAGGGACAGAAAACAAGAAGGTGTATGTTTGTCAAACTCAATAGAAAGTAACCAACCAACCACACCCCCACAACTGAGGATCTGTAAAGTTTGGGGCGTATTTATGAAACTCCTTGCGGTATTTAGGTCTGATGAGGTCCATAAAGTTTTATAGAAATTGATATCGTTTGATCTCACAGGGGGAACGTTTTTAGGAAGTAACTTAACTATGTTACCCGGATTCGGGTTTTTTGTATTTCGGTTTGTTCCCAGTCTTATTGGCCACAGCATCTGTTGTTTGCCAATATTTCAAAAGTATTCAATAAATCCTGGGTACACCCGGCAGCAGGCAGGAATATACCTCTAGTAGTTTTGGAAATATGAACAGAAGTTGTTCAAGGATAGGGATAGGTTGTAGCTGTAGCTGAGACAAAATATTTTTAAATCGAGATGACATAAACACACAAGGCACATAATAAATTATACTAAGCTTGTTTTTGACAACTCCCGTCCTCCTTCTTTCTTACAGCAAATTCTAAATAAACATCCAGACTAATACTTGGAAAAATGACATAAATAACAACCGCGTGGTGGTCATAAGATATAATGGTTATTCCTTCTGTTGTTGAACAAACTTGGTTATCTTTGGGATGGCAAAGAACGGAAATGAAGAAGATAAAAGTGGCATTTCGGATTTTACAAACTCGGATTACATTTTGAGAAACAGGGACTTGTCATAGACCGTCTTGTTGTTTTACCATCACGCGGTTGACCATCTTGTAGTTGACCATCCTGTCATTGTCGTTGTCATTGTCTTACAGACTTATTTTTTATCTGGAGCTTTGTTGCAGGGTTTGTATTTTGAGAAACAGGGACTTGTCATAGGCCGTGTTGTTGTTTTACCATCACGCGGTTGACCATCTTGTAGTTGACCATCCTGTCATTGTCGTTGTCATTGTCGTACACACGTATTTTTTTATCTGGAGCTTTATAGCATGCAGGGTGAATTACCAAGAGAATTTATTTATTCACAGATCTTCGTAAAGCAAAGTAGGAGAAGGTGTATAGAGATTTTGTGTAAAGGAAGTGGAAACGGAAAGGTGAAGCTGTTAGTGTAACTCATAAAATGACAAGATTCCTGACACTTTTGGTCTAAATCTATCACTCTTTCCATTAAGTTTTTACCCTGGCTTTCCATACGAAGGAATATTATCAACCTGCTTTTTTACATCAAATTAATTACATTTCCTTTATGTTTGACGAACCCATGTTATTTTATCAAACAAGTAGTAGGGATTTTTCATGCCAAGATTTCCCTATAATATTTCTTTCGTTTTGATACTTTACCCTGTTTCATTTTCCGTTTCATTTCTCAACTTACTTTCCTCCGTCCGTATGCTAGTTTATCAATTTAGTTTATCTTAGAATTAGTACCACGTTGTCATCCAAGGACACATCCGATTAACCCAAAAAAAAAATGACGAAATCTTGTTTTTAAGAATCTAATTTAATTTTTTTACACAACTTATCCAATCACTCAAACTATTAATAAATGGTCTATTCCCGTTTGTCAGAATATATTCTTGAGAAAAAAGCCCCAAGAGGAATACAAGAAAGCGATAAGCGATGCAAATGATTCGTCCGTATATTTCAGCAATAAAATTAATAAAATGCCCCAATAAACCAGCAAGCAATGGAGGATCTATCTGCCTAAATAGTTTTTTAATGATCTACCGGCGAAGCTAGACTAAATCCTAGTCTTTATGCCGCCCTAGTTAATTACACCGCACGCCTATCCCTCACATGTTCGAAGGGGTATCTATCCCATGTTAAATATGCTTCGAAACATCTTTTTTTGCGGCAACATATAGCCGCGGCATATGGATGGGAGAGGATTTAGGGTATTTATAACGCGGAGATGACATTCAATGACTGGCCTACTTGGATAAACCCTGATTTTACAGCTCGACCGAGTAAACGACGACTTTTTAGACTTTTAATAACTCAATATTGTTTAAATTTGCTGTAATCCCTTTAGGATCGTGACGAGCTTTATTTCTGCGTATCCACGTAACTCCAAGCTTGTTAATATTAATAACCTTCCACCTTCCAACTCTATCCCTGTCCTCTGTCTTACTTCCTACTTACCAATTTCTGACGGAGTTCTTGAAGTTCTTCGGACCTAGTGTTCGCCCCAATTGATCCAACAAGGATGTGAATAATGCTACAAAAATAGACCATAAATCTCCAGTAGCGTTCATAAATAAGAAATAACAATTTGATGAAAGTTTCTACCTGAATTCCACCAAAAAGATAGGGATGCAATTAAAATAATGAATTCCACGTTTATTTTTCCATTTCAGATTGCGTAGTAATCGCCACAGCAAAACTGAAAACACTCCGTTTTATTCCGAGGAATTAGATGATGAATATCACAGAGTTAATACCCGGATCGGAGGATATCGAACGGACCGAATTTGATGAGTTTGAATACACTGCTCAACTACACATCAGAGCGGCCGAGTTGGCCTGCAATGTTACGCATTATGGGGACCTCGACTTTGACAATTCCACAGGTAAGAATTACTCCTAAGAGTTTTGGATAATTAGAAATAACCAAGGACTTTAAGAAATCATGAATTTTAGCAGCAAGGATTTTGAAAAGACTGGCGTAATGTATGAAGTTGCATAATCCGTGCGTAGATTTCTAAATAAATGGGTTGGTAGTTGGGTTTTGAGTAAAAGGTTGTAATCACTTTTAGTATATTACTTTGAATAAAAGATGAATTAATATGGAGTTTCTCCAGGTAAAAAGAAAGGTTCTTTGATATTATTCCAGCTTTTTACCTCTTTCTATTGAAGAAATTGAAAAGGAGTTGGGGAAAGGAGTGGGAAACCTTATTAGGCTATTCACTTTATTACTTTTTCCACAAGTATCTGAAGAAGAAGTCGGAGTTTGGCTTCCATTTTTTTTAAACATTGTATAAAGGAGTTAAATCCTCGTATGCATGCCGCACGAGGGTTTAAAATTCCTCTTGATTCAACTCTCGGTAAATTGGCCTTGGAGCATTTTTTAGTATTTCGGTAAGGCAGCCTTTTTCAATCCCACAGCAGCCTGGTTTGATCATACGGCAGCCTTGTTGAATTCTACGCCAACCTTGTTCCATCCTACGTAGCCTTGTTTAATTATACGCCAGCCTTGTTTAATTATACGGCAGCCTTTTTCAATCCCACAGCAGCCTGGTTTGATCATACGGCAGCCTTGTTGAATCTTATGCAGCCTTGTTTAAACATACGGCTGCCTTGTTTAATTCTACGCCAACCTTGTTCAATCCTACCCAGTCTTGTTCAATACTACATCAGTCTTGTTCAATCCTACCCAGTCTTGTTCAATACTACATCAGTCTTGTTTAATCCTACGGCAGCCTCAGTATATTACGTTTGTTTAAACTATCTATTTTCAACAAACTGGAGAGGGTAATAGCTCCGCATAGTATCCGAAATCTATCAAAAAAAGCCACTCAGCATTCTGGTTTAAGCAGGTTGGTTTGGTAAATTAATGTTTACATTTCGTGAGACTAATAAACTGGAGTAAATGCGGAAGGCGTTTCTACTATTTTCTTTTATTGGATTCTAACCGTCTTGGAACTAATTATTCCTTAATTTCCCCTACTTATTTTTCTCCATTCTATCCAAGGGAAGTTGAGAGTTCGGGTCCAATCTATTTGAGGATTAATTGAGCAATTATCATTACAATTTACTAACGACGTTCCTTACGCTCCAAACTCCTTCAGAAGTTGTAAAAGAGCAGCTCAAATGGGGACACTTGTATTCCTTTTGTAACTAAAGAAGGATGGATACATTATCCAGTTTTTTAAGTTTTATAAACTAAGAGGGACATAAAACCGTTTGGAGGAGGAACTTTTGTTACAATTCCGGAATTCTACTGAAGCTTATTCCTATTAGGACCAACTTAGAAAAGTTACGTCCCATTATTAGGAATTGCATGATTGGTCTTGTAAATTGATCAATTATTGTAGCCAAAGAATAAATAGGAAAGGCCCTTAGCCCCAATCAAATTAAGCCATGACACAAATTACAAATAAACCTATCGGTAAAAACCCCGGAACGAAATAGATTACACCGGGTTTAATGCCGCTGGGGAATTATTGTCTGGATGGAAAGATTAGGAAAGGTTCAGGGGAATTTATTGGGGATAATTAAGGGGGAATTAATGTAAGAAATACGGTAGTATCGAAATGTAAGAACTATGGCGTTATTGGTAGTATTCAAAGGGCCATTTATTAATTGAAAGGGGTGGCTATTAGTAGAAATACGGTAATAGCACTGTACTCTCTTTATTTTCTAGTCCAGCTTCAAGTAAGTGTTGCAGTAGTGGGTGGGTGTGGTAAGTGCTGCAAATTGCAATTTATTCCACCATCTTGCTCGGATTTCAAGGCAAAATATCAATCTTTCTTACAAGCAAGGTTAGAATAGAGCTAGAAGTAAATGGAGTTGATCTGATGATAGAAATGTCATAAAAACAGAGTTTTGAACAACACAATCCATCCTAACTGAGGTATTTTGTGAAAAGTGTCGTATTTAATTGGATTAGTGTCCCTGTCTTTGCCTCATGATGAGGGTGTGGCGTGGGTGTGACGTGGGTGGTCACAAACACATTCCCCACTTTATCTTATCAACCTTTTTTTCCCAGAAATCACTCTAATAAATGTCAAAGGTCCTTGTTACTTTACTTCGAGTGGATGGAGCACGTCTTCAGTATGAGGAGTGAGTGGTGCAATTTCATTAACCAACTGTAACCTGATTTTACAGGCTCGAAAGCATCGATAAAACGGTAAAAGTACTAAATGTGGGTGATAAAAGTCGTAAAAATGACGCTAAATAAAAATGAAACCTGAGTATTTTTTTTAAGTACCGTATTTCCTGTTTTAATTCCCCTGGGGCTTTATTACTTCAAAGAAAAAATTAGAAATACCATTAACACGGACAAGATAGGACTTATAGCATGGAAAGGTGGGGGGGGGGAATTAAACCGGAGGGGGAAGTATTCCGGGGGAGGAATTAAAACGGGAAATACTGTATATTTTTCAAGAAAAGTGTAATGGTTTGTGTATATGTTTTACACTATTTGGAATTTCCATTGAGATAACTCCCCAGGAGGGTTACCGTATTTCCGGAAAATACTCCTCCAGGGGAGTTAATTTTCAAAGCAAAAATTGAAAAAACTTTTAACGTAGGGAAGATAGGGCGACTTTTAATTTTCAACATGGAAAGGATAGGGGGATTTTTTCGAGGGGGGAGTAATTAATTTAGCGGGGGGGGGGGTAATTTCCGGAAATACGGTATTCCTATTATTTCCCAGCAAAACTGACGATTTTGCTCAGGAGGAATATGTGTTGAATTTTTAATCTGATAAACTAACATTTTTTTTTCATTGGGAATTTATAGTGAAAACTTGAATTTTGATGAGTATTTTTATTTTTTGATTACTTATTAAAAATTCTGTCGGGGTTTTTAGTAAAGAGGAATTCCCGAATATGGATTTTTTTTATCCAGGTTGGATCAGATTCCTATCTAATTTGTATTTTGTATTTGAACTTTGAGAAATAAAAAAATCGACATCCATCCTCAGCCTTTTCCCTGTGGACGTCACGCAAAAATAAATTACTTTGCAATTTACCCTAAATCCTCGCCCATATGCAGCCCTAGTTAATTATACCGCACGTCTATCCTTTGCATGTTAAAAGGATTATCTCTCTCATGTTAAACATCCTTCACAAAATTTGTTTTGCATATATCTATAAGCCGCGGCATATGGGGGAGGATTTAGGGTACTAAACTTTACTGGTTTAAGGTTGCTAGACCAAACTGTGAAATATATTTCGATAAGAGAAATGCACCTATAAGTCCTAAATATTTATTGGATTTACTGGTTTTTCCTCGGCCGAATATAAAATATCAGTTTTTATTTATTATTTATCGAAAAGGGGGTGGCTTTTTAGGATTATTGGATATTTTGTAAAAACTAAGGTCAAGGTGCGAGAGAGTCCGTCTAAAATAGCAATGGATCGGTGATTTTTCTCAATTTTTTCATAAAATAAATAACATTGGGTAACCCTAATCTAATCCACAGTAACCTTACCCCTTCTTACTTCCTAGCCTTTTCAATTTATCTGTATTTATCTTCTTTTTTTAATCTAACAAACGAAATCAATCATGACCATCCTTCTTTTTACGGACATCAGAAATAATAAATTACTCTACAATGTCTTACCTATTCCTCCACGTTTCTTTACTGCTTAAAGGTTCTTGCTAGACCTGACTATAAAAACGTTAATAATACAACTTAATTTAGAAGATGGCTGTTTTTGTCAGGATTAAAAGGCTTTTCTTGAGTTGAACATGAAATGTAAAGTTAAAGGTAGTAGCTCCAGGGGGAAGTTGCTTGTTAGGATTATTGGATTTGTTTTGTAAAAATAAATTGAGAATGTCCGTCTAAAACAGGCAGGGTTCTTCTGGAGAGATGAAAGTACAAAAATCCTTCCTCCACGTATTTCCTTTTATATTGATGTGTTTGTAAAAAAGAAAGACGTGTTGGAGGTTGCAGAATATAGGCAAGGTTTAGTAAGAATTTGATTAGGATTTGGGGGTTTTACAGGTTTAGTAATATCGTGTTAAAAACCGTAAAACTGGGTAACTTTGATGTTACTCTGTCTATTAAACCCCCTAAGTAAAAGGTAGCCTCAGCCTGGTCCTTAAACGGCTTACATTTTTTGGAGCCCATGAAAAGAGGATTTCGTTCCATAAGAAAAAGTAAGTTGGTCCCAAAAGTACTTGCACCCATGACGTTTTGGCAAATACCAATGCACTTTGCCAAAAACAACACGAAAAATAGACATTTTGGATAAGACACATTGGCAAAGCCAATTTGGCAGAAAAAACACGAAAAATAGACATTTTGACTAAAACACATTGGCAAAGCCAATTTGGCAGAAAAATTACGAAAAATAAACATTTCGGCTAAGACACATTGCATTGGCAAATATATTTGACAATTTGGCAAAACTAAAATACTAAACATGCAAACAATGCACAAATAAATAGTATGTCAACGGGTGTAGTAGATTATCCCCTTACGCCATACTCCGTTGCAATCTTGCAATAATGAGATGAGCTTTAGAGAGAAAGCCTAAAATTGAAGTATAGACTGGAGAGCCCTTATAAATAAAATAATCACTTCCAATTTGTAAATTAATGATCCCTCCACTCCCTACACCTTCCCCATAAATCTTTCCTCAACTTCACTTTCTTTTTACCCGTTTTAAAACACCACCCTACTCGGTCCAAGGCTTTGTTTAATTACCCGACGGGCTTTTGTGTTAATTATAGAACGTGTGTTTTCCTCACTAGAAGAGGACAGAAAGCTTGCAGCGTTTTTAATTATGAAGCACAAATAAATTATTATGCATTAGGCTGAAAAAGATTCTGAGCGTTTTTGGGATTAAACTCTGGAAAATATTGACAGACTGTTATGAACATTTATAAAAAAAAAAGCTTAACTTTTGTAAGTTAATCCCCCAATAGTTTGTCATTATCGTCATCATCCGTGGTGTAAAACAAAGGGAGATGTGAGCCAAGATCAAATTATAAGTGGATTAAATATAAAAAGGTAAAGATTGGTGATGTGATGGCAAAGTTGACATTACAATTACATGGGAACTTTGTATGAGAAAGGATGAATAATTTAATCCCTCATAAATTAATCTTCATCATCCGATCAGTCCTTGGTAAACTTTCCCACCCTTTACCTTTCTTTCCCAGTTTTATCAACTGAAATTCAGTTTCTTGAGTCTGTCACTTCTCATGTGATAAATTATTCAGATTTTTCTCGTAATTCTACACCACAATTTTTCCAATGAAATGAACCTAACAGTAAGCTTCTTGGGCTTGTAGTAGTTGTAACCTGTATTAAGTAGAAATATGGCAATCTTGTTAATAAATGAGAGCGTTGTATAACCGAGATAAAGTGAGAATTCCTCGACTGCCCTTGGCTTAAAATCGGAAGGAACGTGAGGCTTTTCTCTAGGTGGTTTTACATTAAAAGTTCCAATTTAATGAACTTGGAAGGAAGATATTAAGAATGAAAGTGCAAGGATAAAGTTACATAAGTTTTGGTTGAAAAACCGTAAACCTATCAGTTTACTTTAGTATGAAGCTGGGATAGAGTTTTTTAAACTTGTGAGTGATGGGTTTTTTAGACTGGATAAGTTAGGCAAGTTGCACATTGTTGTAGTTTGTTAAGTGCATCTTTATTTACGGGAGACAAGCCACCCGGCCCCTTATCTGTTGTTCAGGATAACAGAAATTGTTTTTTGGCTTCAACTTTTTTGGCTTTTTTTACTCAAGTTTTACCCAAGTATTAGAAAAAAAAGTACGAGGAGCGGATATGGAAGTTGTTAAAAAACTTACAAGGCTCGTTTGTTCATTTTATAAGGCAACTATAATTAAGAATTAAGGAAGGTTTTTCTAGGGAGCCATTTAGCCCGAGATTAAATATTCTGTAAGGATATTTCCAATTAAGAGCTTAGCTGGGCTAATTGGTCAATTGATCCTTGTATTTTAAAAGCTATTAACGAGGGGCTAAAGTGGCTGAGTGGTGTGATTTATGGAGATATTTAAACGGTAGCCAGGGATAAAGAGGGAATTAAATCCATATTCCGGTGTTTTATAAACGGCAGTAGCAGGTAGTCAATTAGATTTAGGGAAAGTATGAATTAGAGAGTATGAAAAAACCCAATTAAAAATCGGAGGCTGGTTGAGAATCTTGTGGAGTGGCACTTGCTACAAATATTAACTGACAATCTATCTCCCCTTGCCCCCCCCCCTCCCCCCCCCCCCCATTTCTGTACGGATGACATCATCTTGTATTGATCTACTACTACTTCTACTACTTCTACTACTACTACTACTACGACTACTACTACCACTACTACCCAGTCTCAGCTATGTCTAAAAGTACATCTCTTAACAAAAGATAAAGGATTTGGAGAAAACTCTGGAAGTTAACAAGGGTTTACAAGCTTTTAAAAATGCAGACAATGACACACAACGTATTCTAAGAATAAGCACGATTTACTCCACTTTTTAACCCTTTTCCGGCGTATCATAAAGTCTATTCTTTCTTTATTTCAATCCTAGCTTCCACTCTGTACTTTTTTACAGTGTTGGGATCATCCAGTGTGCTTTTTAGTGCAGTGGAAGTATGTATTGTTGTGCATGTGAATGGCCCTTCTTACAAATACTTTTTAACGACCTCCTGAAGTGTCTTTTACGCTTCTCTGACCCCTTTAACCCAAAAAAACCATTTCTAGTATTGCAATTCCTTTGGTATAAGTTTTAAGGACATCAATCGAAAGCTTAAAAAAATCTGCTAAATGTTATATTATGTAACTCCAAATGCTGTAACAGGCTTTTAAAATAAACACGCCCCTGCAGTTTTAAAATACGTCGGACACTGAGTTACTTGTCCAAAGGTTTTTATTTTATGTTCGTGCAAAATGCAACGGCTAGAAGAATCCTACCATGTGGAATTTATTTCAGAGTGTTTTTGACTATCCTGTAGAGTTTACTTTACTTTGGGGAAGAATATACAAACTTTTTATCCAGTTTATCTCTAAGTAAATAGGGGATTTTATAGTTTAATCTCCAGCATTACTACTCGGAAGTTACTATCTTACATTCTGCATAAAAAGTACCGTAAAAAAGAGTTCCAAGTTGCCCATTATCACCTACATCTGCTTCTTTAACGTTATAACCTTGCAAAGGTCACTCGGAGCAAGGTGAGACTCAACTTCCAAATGGCACCCACAACCTCGATAACTTCATAGAACCCCAAAAATTTGTCACAGTGCCCCAAACACCCCATAATGTCTCAATTGCCCCCAACACCTCAGAATTTCTCAACTTGCCCTTAACACCACAAAATGTCTCCAGTTGCCCCTAACACCCCAAAATGTCTCAATTGCCCCCAACACCCCAGAATGTCTCAACTTGCCTCCAATACCCCACGCTAGCCTTTGTTACGCCCGTTTACAACGGTTTATTGGGAATGTAAAAGGGTTCAAGTCCCGTTTATGCTCTTTGTATTTACTCCGTGTACTTTCAACTTTTAGGAACAGCCCTGTTACCGTATTTCCGGAAATTCCCCCCCCCCCTAAATTACTCCCACCTCGAAAAAATCCCCCTATCCTTTCCATTCTAAAAATTAATAGTCGCCCTATCTTCCCCATGTTAAAGTTTTTTCAAATTTTATTTTTCAAATTAACTCCCCCGGGGGAGTATTTTCCGGGAATACGGTAGTTCTTGATGAGAGAAAGTTGGAGCTTTAAAACCTTTCTTGACTTTTACAGTTTTCCTATTCATTTTGTAGTTTCTTTCTAGCCTGGAATTATTTTTCCATGCAGATGTAAATTGTAAGCGGCTTAACTCACAGAGGAAACTATAGAATCCGGGTATTTCCGGGGTTCTTTAACGGTCTAGCCTTACATTTTTAATAAACCATAATCAATAAGAGACCCTACCCAGCCTATTACTTGACCTTAAGCCCTTAAAGAAATGAGGTTAGCAGAGTTGAAGAGAGGATTATATTATATTTCATAAGCTCTTTTGCATCCCATCTTTTATTTAGTGTAAATCCCCTAAATACCTGAAGAGAGTGGGAACTTTTTATGCGAATATCCTTTCTTTCCCCCTCTCAAATCCCATTTGTTTCACTTTAGGGGAATATTTGTACTGCGGAAAATAGTTTTATTATAAAAGAGCACTCAATTTGGTATGAATTCTTTGTGTCTACTTTATTCTAGGACGTATTCCCCTAGTTTTGTACGCTATCCACCTTTAGTAGTGTAAATGGATTGTGGTTCAGGTTCAGGGATCTCACTCTTTGTTTGTAGTTTAAAATCCCAGAATTCCTTTTAAAAAGGCTGAGGAAAGGTGGTTTATTACATGCAGAATCCGGTGGACGGAATTGTAGTGGTTTTGACAGTCCTGGAGTTTCTAGTTTTGTTTAAATCCTTTCAAAACCTAATCACAATGTTTTTATTCAGGTTATTTTAAACACGGCAGTACAGCATCTTTTAGTCTGAAGTAACATACACTTTCTACCGTTTCTGATAATGGAAACCTGCGACTTGCAGATACAGGGTGGTCCGAAATGAATTACACTGTGTAAACATGCATAGTTACTGCCATACTTTAGCTAGGACATCATTTCGGGCCACCCTGTATACACTTAAGTTATTTTGAGAATTTAAATACCCAAGAACTGCGAACAGTTACCGGAAGTGACTATCATTTTGTGCAGAAACATGTCAAGGATTTAATAGGACTGTTTGAGCTAAAAACTGCACTCTTCTTGAAAAGTAAAAGCCATATTTACTAGGAGAAATGGGAGAGCTGTATTTTTTTAAACTTCTTCAGGGATCAACCAGCGGAATCAAGTATTTGTAGGTTTCTTCAGACCGGATCCTCCTCCTACATTTTTAAAATGTCACGGTTTTTTTTGCTTTCCAGTTGTTAAAAAAAGACTAAGAAAAGTAACTTTGCAGTCGGTAAGACAAGATATATACCGTAAAATGTCAAATACAGTTAGAGGGTTTCTATTAATACGCATAAACGTAAATAACGTGGGACATTCTATTAAAAGTGTTACGGTGGGTGGGGAGTCTGGTGTATAAAGAAAATACCCGTGAAACTGGATAGCTGAATAAAACCCGGGTGATCCTCCTCCATGTTTCTACTGACTCCTTGACCTGACAGTTGTGATGGACACTTGATACTTGAACAATCTGGGGGGTTGTTTACTTCCTTTACACAATAACGTTAGCTACACACGGGTTTGGATTGATTTACAACAACGGGGAAGCACCATAAGGCTCAAGAAGTTAAACAAAACCAGATTATATACAAAAAGAACACCAAATAGTAGGTTTTTTTAGTGAAAAAATGTGAAAGCGTTTGTTACGCTATTCTAATACTGCTGCAACTACAACATGGAGAAAGTTACGAGCTTAGTCCCCGTTTATACTCCGCTCTGTAGACAACACGGAGAAAGTTACGAGCTTATAGTCCCCGTTTATACTCCGCTCTGTAGACAACACGGAGAAAGTTACGAGCTTATAGTCCCCGTTTATACTCCGCTC
>JAQFZX010001293.1:0-32359 GCA_034682405.1 Hydroisotoma schaefferi | reverse complement strand
ACTGTACACTCTGTTGTTGCGTTCTGACTTGACATTCCAACTTTACTCTAACTTAACTCGGATGTGACATTCTGTTTGGCATTCAGAGTTGGCATGCTGAATTTGCACTCTGACCTGACACTCTGACTTGAGCTTTTGACTCTACACTCTGACTCGGCATACTCACTTGACATTCAAACTGTACACTCTGTTGTTGCGTTCTGACTAGACATTCCAACTATACTCTAACTTAACTCGGATGTGACATTCTGCTTTGGCATTCTGAGTTGACATGCTCCATTTGCACTCTGACTTGACACTGACTTGAGATTCTGACTCTACACTCTGACTCTACATACTCACTTGACATTCAAACTGTACACTCTGTTGTTGCGTTCTGACTTGACATTTCAACTATACTCTAACTTAACTCGTATGTGACATTCTGCTTTGGCATTCTGAGTTGACATGCTGAATTCGCACTTTGACCTGACACTCTGACTTGAGCTTTTGACTCTACACTCTGACTCGGCATACTCACTTGACATTCAAACTGTACACTCTGTTGTTGCGTTCTGACTTGACATTCCAACTATACTCTAACTTAACTCGGATGTGACATTCTGTTTGGCATTCAGAGTTGACATGCTGAATTTGCGCTCTGACTTGACACACAATCTGACCCCAAATTCGGACTCTATACTCTGTTGTTGCATTCTTACTTTACACTCTGACTTGACATTTTGAATCCATCCTCTGACTTGACATTTTGAATCCATCCTCTGACTTGACACCTTCACTGGGCAGTCTGACTTGGTACTTTGACTGGACAGTCTGACGTGATATTCTGTCTCTACACCCTGGCTTGCCACTCTGACTGTAGATTCTGCTGACTCTGCATTCGCTTGTGGCATTCTGACTCTACATACTCACTTGACATTTAAAACTCTACACTCTGTTGTTGCGTTCTGACTTGACGTTAGAATCTACACTCTTACGTAACATTCTAAATTACACTCTGACATGGCTTTCAGTTTACTCTCTGATTTTACACTCTGACGTGCTATTTTGACTTGACACTCGTACTTGACATTTTTAATCAACTCTTTGACTTAAAACCTTCACTGGATAGTCTGACTTGTTTCCTTGAATGCCATTTCGCCGTGGTATTATGACTCCGCACTCTGACTAGACACCTTTACTGGACGATTGACTTGGCATTCTGACTCTACACTGACTTGACTCGGATGTGACATTCTGCTTTGGCATTTTGAGTTGACATGCTGAATTTGCACTCTAGCTTGAGATTCTGACTCGACATACTCACTTGACATTCAAACTCTACTCCCTGTTGTTGGATTCATACTTGAAATTCTGACTCTATATACTCTGACTTTACTCGGATGTGACATTCTGTTTTGGCATTCAGATTCGAAATGCTGAAATTGCACTCACAAAAACAGTAACACAAAACCAAATGTTCTTTTTGTTGAAAACTGAAATACTTAATTAGCCATTATAAACTACCATAACCTGACCCAGGAATAAGGTTATGACGACACCGCTTCGTGACAGTCAACAAGAAGAGTTAGTTTTAAAATAAATCATAATCCACAATGTTATTGTAATAATATCAGTAATTTATTCCCACAAGAAACAACACAATGTTATACATACATTCAGACATTTAACTCCCTTCCTTATAAATACTTCAAATATAAATATTCACAATTCATGGTTCACTTAAAGTAAAAGTACCCCAAATTAAACCAAGCCTTAACTCTCGTTACATTCTAATATCTTACCATAAATATAAGCAATTAATAATTAACAATTAACACAATTAATAATTCACAATTACCAGTACTATAAGCAATTAAAACTTTACGTCAAAAAGCCACACCAATAATTAGAAAGTTCTTTCCAAAAAAAGTGAATATGATTCCGGAGGTTTAACCCTGTGGATCTTTGCATGACGGGAGTAATGGTGAGGATATGCAGACACTGAAAGACAAATCCCACATCTAAACGGTTTCTCCCTCGTATGACTTCTCAAATGGATTTCTACCTGACCTTTATTCCGTATTAATTTACCACAAAAATAACAAGAGTAGGTCTTTAGTCTCCGAAAATCCGGATGTTGAGCATGAATTAAAACATATTCCGGATGCATTTGTTCATGTCCCTTACAAACCGGACCACTGCTAAACCCTTTTATACAAAATTGACAACAAAAGGGTTTCTCTCTCGTGTGATTTCTCAAATGGATTTCTAAAATGGGATTATCCTTCAATACTTTATCACAAAAATAACAAGAATAAGTTTTGTGTTTCTTATGACAAGGATACAGAGAATGATTTAGGATATATTCTGGATGAATTCTTTTATGAACCGCACAATTGGAATGATTCCTAAAATATTTCAAACAAATTTCGCATCGAATAGGTTTCTCCTTTGTATGTCCTCTCAAGTGATTCTCAAAATCACGCATGTTTTTACAGTTTTTTCCACAAAAATAACAAATACGAGTTGGGTATTTTAGTGGATGTAAGGCAGGACGTATTTTAGCATGTCGTTCTTCATGTTTTAAACAATTAGACCGATCACTGAACGATCTTGAACAGATCCCACAACTAAACGGTTTCTCCCCCGTGTGACTTCTCAAATGTAATTTTAAATGAGAGATATTAGTAAAAGCTTTGGAACAAATGTCACAAGAATGGGGCCTTGGTTTCCGTAAAGATTTTAAAACTAGTTGCCTCAGAAGTTCAGGATGGTTTCGTTCATGAACCACACAATTTGTCCGATCACTAAACAAATGCATACAAATCCCACATTTGAACAGTTTCTCTACCCTGTGAGTTAAAAAATGCTGTTTTAACCTACCGTTAAGTTTAAAAGATTTGTCACAAATATCACATGAATGGCTCGCTGGTTTTGGAAAACGTGAACCTTGTTTTTTAGGACGTTCACTATGATTTTTTTAGGATGTTCACTATGACTTTTTTCATGACGGGTGCAGCAAAACTGATCCCTAAACAATTGACCACAAATCCCACATTTGAACCGTTTCTCCCCCGTGTGAATTCGCAAATGTCTTTTTAAAGTAGAATTATTAATGAATAATTTCAAACAAACTCCACACTTGAACGGGGTTTCCCCAGTGTGATTTCGCTCGTGAATTTTTAAAGTAGAATTATTAATGAAGGAGTTGAGACAAATCCCACATTTGAACGGTTTTTCCTCAGTGTGAGTTAGCAAATGTCTTTTTAAAGTAGAATTATCCATGAAGGAGGTCAAACAAACTGCACATTTGAACGGTTTCTTCCCAGTGTGCGTTCGGATGTGTCTTTTTAAATGAGATTTATCATGAAAGGATTTACCACAAATCCCACATTTAAACGGTTTCTCTCTCGTGTGAATTCTCAAATGTCTTTTTAACACACCCTTTTCTCTAAACGATTTACAACAAACATGACATTGATGAGTCGGATCTCCCACTAATGAAGGTAAATCTTGCTTCTGAGACGCCATTTTCTAGGTTTCCGACAATTAGACGAATGATTACACGTTATTCAACAAATTCCACATTTAAAGGGCTGTTCCCTCGTGTGAATCCTCTTCTTCAAGTGACATTCAAACAAAAGCGTCTCTTGTTAAATGTTGAATAACAGCCCAGTCTTCCGATCTTATCAATCTTCGATATCCCATCCTTCTTCAGCTAATCCCAAACCCAGAGTTTCCTTTCTGGTTTGGTTATGCAAGTTGTGCTTTGTGCTGCCTTTGTTGAGGAATTATTCCTTATTCCTGCTAGCTATAAATAAATCATACATGGATAACTAAGGGATCGTTGGCAAATTAATATTCAAATAACTCTCTTTATTTTACCTGTCCAAATTCAGATCTAGTTGAGGTTGAGGAACGGCCGCCGGTGGATTTACTATAAGACTTATCCAACAAAACCACACCCCTTGACCTTGTCTTGGCTACATTCCACCAATCTAAAATTGGGCATAAAAAGTATATCCCTTTTCTTAGAAATACAGTCTTTCATTTTTACATTCTGATCAAATGGAAATAATTACAATTTTGATTACATATTAAAACTTACAGATCGTTCAGTATCCCATATTTTTAACTCGATGCAATTCAAAATATATAAATAATTACGTTTATTTTTATTCCAAAAAACGAGTAAATAAATGTGTTTTTACCAGCAGCCGCCGAAACATGAGGCAATTCAGCCCATAGACGGTTAACTGATACGTTGTCTAATGAATTCAGTCAGGAGATCCAGAGTAGTACAGAATGCCGACCTCGTCTATGTGTAGAGCAGACCGAATTACCGTATTTCCGGAAATTGCTCCCCTGGGGAGTTATTGTTTCAATGGTCTCATTTGCAGGGGGGAGTTATTCCGGGGGGGGGGGAGTTATACCGGGGGGGTTCTTATTGTTTCAACCCAAAATAACCTTGGATTTTTCAGGTTTTTTCTCTAAAATATTAGTTTCGAAGTAAAAAATCCAAATTTTACAGATAAAATCTACGCATTTATCGTCATTGTTATTCATTCATTGAAATTACAATGTAGTTTTTACATCTCAACTTAAGTTCTAATCTATTTGGATCATGTTGAAGTGTTCTAACATATCATCTGAATTTGTTTCGTCTACATTTCTGTAATACTCATCCTCACACTCTTCTATAATTTGACTCTCCGGAAGGTTTTGGGATTTATTTAACAGATTTAACAGATATTTTTATTTATGTTTTTTCTTCAAGCGTTTTTGATAAGCACTCGGGTCTTGGAACCATTTTAGCAGGGTGTTGCAGTTTTAAAATACTTAAAAAGTTGAGAGAGAAATAAATAGCGTCAAATAATCTTAAGAAGGGAAGAAGAATGAACTTGTACCAAGAAAGAGGATTGAGTTGTCCGTCTCTTTATTTTTCAGTTCATTATCTTAAAGATTATTATCATTTTTATACATATTAAAAGGTTTTGAGGGAGTTATTTGTCTAGAGGATGAATAGTAAGTGTACTGTAGATGGGTAAGAGAATTTTTAGAGGGGGGAGTAATTCCGGGGGGGGGAGTTATTGCTTCAATAGGGTCATTTGCAGGGGAGAGTTATTCCGGGGGGGCGCAATTTCGGGGGGGGGGGGGGAGTAATTTCCGGAAATACGGTAGTAAAATAATTTAATTTTGATATGGACCTTTTTCCTTATCTATCGTCCGTCTTAATTCAGGCTCAAGTGCCCGCCCGTTCACATCCGTCTTTGCTGTCTCTCCTCATGTCTAATACCTTTCCCGTGAGCTTAAATAAAAACGGATGTAGGACTTCTTATTTATGTATACACGTACGTATCTTCTTGCTAAATGGAATGAATCCCAAGGTATCAGGATTATGCTCCCTGAGAAAAAAACAATTTCGTAGGAATAATTATATAACAGCGATGCTTCACACTGAACCAATTTGTCTGCTTCATCTCTCGTAGTCTACTCCTTTCCGTACTTTATAAAAATTGTAGAGGTTGTAAACCTCTTGATCATGGCAGATTGAGTCCATCTTTTCTCGGTAAGCCGAGTTATATATGCACAACAAATATAAATAGTACTTACTCGCAAGTCTTACCATGTGTATGTCCAGTATGCAGTCAGATCTAGGAATATTCTAGGATCTAGGATCATCTTGTTTTACTAGACGATAGTGCTTGCATGTCCTGAGTTAATACTACAGAATAGTAATTTTAATTTTCTTTTCAAAAACTATCAAAACGATTGCATTGTAAACGACTTCGTATGAGCTGTCGCCTCTTCTGCTGATCTGAATTTGTGAGGTTGAAATTATACTTTGCCTCCTCTATCCATCCATTTTAATCCTACCTGCTTTTGCTTACAAGACTTTTTAGAATGAATCGGTATTACGACCCTTTTGGGCTTATCTACGTTTTCGATTAGCTCGATTGACTGGGAGAGTGATGGAGCTAATTAGTAAGGAGCAATAGATTTTGTGCCCTCATGTGTCCGACGGGAATCTAGCACACGTTTATAGCAACCAAGTTGAAGAAAGAATCGCCAATGTTCAATGCTATTCCAGTCTAGGCCCAACTATCCAGGATCTAGTCGGATGGAAGACTGCAGGTGAAAAGCATATAAATACAAGGACTTTTATTAGTAGTGAATCAAAAAAACTAGATTGAAGAAAGAATTTCAACTTGTGTGAAAACTTTGTATAAAGTAAAGTAAGGGAAAGCAAGCTTGTTGAGATGGTGGGATGTGAGTTGTTTTATAGCAACTACTAAAGTAACTCAGTTTGGTCTGTACTTTCTCTGTTGTTTACTTTGCTGCTGCTGTCGGCTGTTGTCCCTTCATCGTTGTTCGTTAGGAGCTGAAAGTTCATTTTGTGAGGATAAAACAAACAGGAAAAACGTGTATAGTTAGAAGTAGGAGCTACCTTGGTTGTTTAATCGTTCCGATTAATTGTCTTAGTGCTTGTTCACTGTGACGGGAATTAATGCAAATGTATGATGAAAACATGAGGAACAGATTACCGGCGTTCCCTGCATAAATAGAATTTCCTTTTTTATGACTTAAGTGGATGGGAGAAAGTACACGAGAGAGAGAGAGAGGAATAATTTGTTCGTTAATATTACTTGTCTAGAGAGGAAGAGTGTACAAAACTGATATTTCTCAGTTATATATTAAAAGAGATACAATATATACTAAAATACTTTTATTCCGCTGTGTTCAGTCTTGAAGAACTTAAGAGATGTTTTAATTTCGCCTGTGATAATAATACCAGTCCAGCGGTACTCGGCCACACACCGTTTAAAATGCACACACTTTGACTTTAGTAAAGTTCGCTTAAGTAAGAAATTCAGAGACTGGGAGAGAGAGAGAGTTTTAGTACATGTACTTGTATATATTAATCAGAGAAAGTAAAGCGGGGTTCATTGTGTAGAGAAAGTGGTAAAGAGTTATGGAGAGGGGCTGCTTATGCCCAAATAAAATGCAATTGTGTAGCGAGTAGCGAAGAAGATATTGTACTGAGGGCAGAGCTCTAACCTATTAAAATGGTATGACATGGGTGTAATTTATTTTTCCTAGGTTATTTCTGGCAAATTACTGATCTTCATTTGGAATTGAACTACTCATCTCAGGGCAGCCGAGACAAAAGTAAGAACCTTACTTTATCCTTTTAATTTAGGTTAGAAACACTTTTTCATTGTGCTAATTGATCCCTATTCCCATAAAAACGGGGTTCTCTCACTCTCCAAAAAGAAATGACCTTTATGAGCCATATTTTTTGACCGTTTATAACCATTCTGTTTACCTTTGCTATACTGGTTGCTCTAAGACGACGATTTTGGTGGATCAAAAAGCGTTTCATAGAGCAACTTTCTGTTTTGCAGTCTTCCCATTTAGCAGTAAACGGTAACTGCTGGCAAGCATTTTTGGGATATGTGATGCTGTTGTGTAAAAAGATGTTTATTTCGACTGACTGGGTGAATAATTGGATGGGGTGGGGACAAGGGGTGGGAAGTAAAGACCCTTGCTAGATTGTTGTAGTAGTCTGTATGTTATTTGTACGACCGTGGGAATGTGAAACCGTTTAGGATGTTGTAAGTTTGTTAAAGGATCCAAAAGCTTCCTTGTTATCAGGAGTTGTTTTTCCGTTAGCCATATGGACAGGGGAGCGCGTCGGGTCTGTAATAATAATAGTACATTTGGAGTTGGATGTACTGACTGTCTGAGTGGTAAGAAGCAAAGCAGTGACTGGAGGAGAGAGGCCATCAGAGTAATAAATACAGAGTGGTTGCTATCAGTGTCGGCAGTAAAGATTTGTGTTTTTGGCAGTGTGCTGGCGTCAAAATGGTATACCGTTTCGATTTCCGGACGGCCGTTATGGAAGCCATGGTTGCGATTCTCCATTCATTTTAGTTGAATCTGCCATAAAAGCAATGAAAAACATCACCCGCGATGATGACATCGAATTCATCCTGTGGACTGGGTATGTAATGTTGTTATCTTCCCTAAAATGCCCTTTCTCTATTCTTTGTCTTAAAACAAACGTTGGTAAAATGATACTATTTTTTGTGTCCCTTCCCTATCACGTCAAATCCTTTATTCCACACTGGCTTCCACTTATTGTCAGCCTTTCTTTCTCTTTCCGGCCAGCTAAACTAGCGAAGGCAGGGCCGTTTCAAAGCTTAAGGCGTCTTATCTACGGATGTCATTAGAGGAGCTTTATTGAACATTTTACATGGGGCTGCAAAATTCCCCAGCTCCAAATATAATATAACTTGAGTCTCCAACATCCAATTTATTTACAGGGTTTAAACCAAATCACTCACCACCAAATAAAGGCTTACGACCTTTCAGTTGAGATATTTCCCTTTAGCTAGCAACTTCAACCACACCATCACCACTAACACTACATGATTATAAGTCAACTACCTAATTACCCATATTCTCATCTGCAGCTGCCGTTACAATAATGTACAATAATTAATTGCACAGCTCTAGAGAACTCTTACACAACGCATTTCACTTTCGCCTTACTGCTTTTGTTATTTGGAAAGTGTAGTCCAAACTCTAGAATTGCGTGCACAGTCCGTACTGCCAAAATAACAAAACACCGATCCCCTCGCATCGGTTTTGTTAACTCGACCCATTTGCCGATGAAAGGGTGGTCTCTTATGTTTTACCCTACACACACTCACCCTGCTCAATTTGAAAGGTAGCCCCCCCCCCACGCAGTTGGCAGTTAGGCGTTCAAGAAACTGTTTCTACTGTTAGATACATTTTCGAGCATCTTCTTCACCCGTACCTTATTTTTCATTACTATTTGTCTCTGCCTGTCTTTCTTCCATTTCCGTGTACCTGTTGTACATACTGTAGAAATTGTGTACGCTTCATGCCTCGCATCATGACGCCGGCTACAGTAGACCCACTACTAGTAGCATGTTACTTGGACACTCTGAGACGGATACGAGTTTAGAGTACACGCCTGTTTTTATGTAGGTGGCTAAGATAAGGTTTCCTAGAATGCTTTCAGCTTTCACGGGCACGGTATGTTTATCTCCTAAGGAGCCATAACCTTCATTTAACTCCTTTTCTCCTTTAATACTAAAGGAAGTCTCGCCCTGCTCAAATATCCCCCATTGTGAAATTACGTGTGCCGACTTTGAGCGCTGTTCTATTCATTCTTTTACAATCTGTCTAAAGTGAAGACTTTATTTGGCTTTCGAAACAAAAAAAACAAGCAAAACTTTTTAAGTAACCCTTCAAGCCTTAAGGTAGAAACGCTGGAAAGAATTACCTTACAACCTGTCTTTCTCGGTCCTTGTTGTTCACTGTGCAAAGAATTAAGATGTAAAATTGAAATAAGCAGCATTTTGATTGCTCCACCAACCTCAAGTACATAGCTTTCCCATTTTTCTAACAAAAGAACAGGGTTTCACCACACTTAAGATATAACAGTGAATGCTATGATTCAAAAGAAATGCTTGGAAACTGTCACAAAATGAAATAGAAAACAGTAGACTTTATATTTGGTTCAATATAGTATGCGTTCTTCAAAATAGAAACTTGGAATATATTGGTGGTAAAAACTCAAAAGGAAAGGAAAGAGATATTAAATATTTTTCCATTTTGATTCTCGCTTGAGAAAAAATAGAGTTGGAATTGAAGATTACTCGAGAAGATGGTTGGAGATGGCAATATCTTATGATTTTTATGTGAAAATATCGAAGAAAGAAAGAGAAAGCAATATGTTTTATAGATTTTCAACAGTAGATGATAATGATGTTTTTTATGTTTTAAGTTGAATCGTGTAAAAGGAGTTTTGAACACGGCAGTGCACTCACTATATAAACGCTATGCATAAGGTTTAGACGTTGACTACGGGAAATCATCTACTAGCTCCCCCCCCCCCACAGACAGTTAGTCCGATCCATGTTTATAAAAGAAATGGCAAAATCATGTACTTTGGCATATCTTGTGATCTTTTTGGGGAAACTTTTACATGAGACATTTTATCCACATATTTAACATGTACATTTACTTCCTGAGTCTATCTACGAGAATGAGAGTAGTAGTTAAACAATGTGTGTTTGTATTTTATAGGGATTCAATCTCCCACACGACGTTTCACGATGAGAGCATAAAAGATGACACGGTGTTCTCCGTTCTCCAGAATATCACATCCCTTTTAGAAATGCAATTTCCTTTTTCAAATATTTACCCAGTCTTGGGAAACATGGATTGGTATCCCAAAAGCAGAATGACATCAAGTGCAGGTTATGCAGAGTTTCACAACAGGCTCAAGCTGTACGGTCAACTTTGGTCAAAATGGGTACCTCCAGAGTCTCTCGGTACCTTTGAGAAAGGTAATCATTAAATTTCACGACATCCATCTCTATTTCTCTACAGTGTTCTCTCAGGGGAGTTACAGAAATCTCTGCGACTTTCCCATTTCTCATGCACTAGTCCCAACTGAGCCCTCTCAATTTGGGACCGCTACGCCAAGAAATCGAGAAGAGGAAGATACAATACTGAAAGATGAGATGGCCAGATAACCCTTTAAGGGAAAATGTGTATCTGGAATTTATCTCAATAGAAGTTGCTCTTTACTAAATGGAAATGATTAATTTAATTCCAGGAGGATACTACGCCATAGAAGCCAGAGATAGGAAAACACGGCTCCTCATCTTGAACACCAGTTTATACGAGAAGCGACAATGGATCGGAGCAAATGAAGAAGACCCTGCTGATCAGTTTAAGTGGTTACATGCAAAGCTTAACGAAACACAGTTAAGAGGAGAAACTGTCTTCATAATTGGTCACATACCACCTGGCAAAATGGAAAGGTACATGAGTAGTCGGTTTGGACATCATGCCTATCAAGACCAGTTTAACAAAGAGTAAGGAGCACTCTCTACATCAGATTAGACTGACTAACTCAGTCCCCTGTTGTATCCCCCTGTCTGTCTTTTTTCTTATCAGTGAATACGTGATGGAAGTAGAAAGTACAACGGTGGCAGCTTTAGGGGTAGTCGCTTCATGCCTTTGATAATCTCAAGAACAGAGTTGCAAGCCAAGAGTAGTAGTAATATGCAAACTTTCTCTTCTGGTGGGAGTACTCACCAGAAGAAGAGCACTAGGAAGTTTTTGCAAGCTTTGCTTTCCCTTTTAAAGCTGGTTGAAATGTATAAATACTTTTAAATTTAAAATTGGATTATATTTGGATTGTTTGCTGGAACATTGGTCCCTTGGCCATGTGGGATTGCGGTACTCTGGGATGTCATAGAGAAAGTTAGGATTGGATGGATAAGTTGGATGCATGGAACATGTGTGACAAGAATTATTATTATCTACTTCCATGACTCAGGCAGTGGAAGGGACATTACACATATTACTAAAGACTGGCTGACTCTTTTTGTGTTGTCTCGATTTATCCTTCCAGCACAGTTCCATAGAACGAGCGTGTAATAATAATCAAACTACATTTGGCTAAGTTTCCTTTAGTCTAGTTTGGTAATGGATAGAAGAGGGATACTGAAGCATGGGATATTTATTATATGGCTCACTATATGGGTACTCACACAATATGAATTAGAAAGTTTGTATAAGAAACGAGGCAATAGAAGGTACGCCCTTCCGTCACTTTGCTTTGTTAGACTCCCATGAGGTTTTAACCGACAAGAGAAATAAATGTGCATTGTCGATTGAGGTATCCCCCTGTTTTAGGCCTAAATGGACAATTCGACTTCACTTTAAATGCAAATAACCCTTAATTACTTCGCTCATTTCTAGGGACTTCATTTATCTGACTGGGCAGGCAGTCACAAGACGCATAATGTTACGACGGTGTTGCAAATTCCAATGAAATTAACCAGCTTGTCCTCGTACAACCATCATTAGATCATCATCATCATCATCATGAAATTGATTATTTGTCTATCGACATTCGATTGTTTCATGGAATAGAGTTATGAAATGCTTGGACCAATTTATTGTACTGTTTGGGCAGACGGTGGGCTTTTCAGAGATGAGAATTAATTTGCATGCATGTTGCAACTGAATTTAAATGATATTAAAATAGAAAGCGGATTTGCCTGTGCTTCACAAGAGACGGTGAAAACTACAGCTCTATTACTTTTTTAAATAGGTATTTGAAGCTGGTTCGAGATTATCACCATGTGATTGCTGGACAGTTCTTTGGCCATTTTCACTCGGACTCTTTCCGCATTTTTTACGAAAAAATGGGTAAGTTTCTATGAAAGTTATTTACCTTAATGAACTTGCATAAAAATGTTTAAATACGATATTTGGTCTCTCCGTATATGAATAATCCTAATTTCATAATAATACGTTTACTATAACTACTAATCCGTTATAACGTTTACTATAACTACTATTACGGACTAGTTTGAGGCAATTTATAAAAAGAAACCGGCGTATTTATTCTCATGCATCTTGTTAAAACTTCCAAAAAGTTTAGCAATGGTTATCTACAAAATTTAAAAGAAAAAATTCCCTCAGAACTATGGAAGTACCTTATTCCACGGAAAAGTATGTCGGCAATGAGAAAGACATCAACTTTACCGAAGTTTCTCATTAGACATTTAAACCAAAGATTTCTTCCTTTTGTTAGCCGCAAATGTATAACTAATAAGATAAGCCCATATATAGATATTGGCGGAGCCTTAACAAAAGCCCTGCTTCAACTGCGACACTGAATGCCTAGCCTAATATATATTTAGCTGTACTATTTAAAGACACAGTTGCCTCTTGCCTCCATTCCATAAGTTTATGAGCCTCGGGGTCATCATCAATGTGCCCTACAATAAACGTGCGTGGGCCACATCAGTATACGTCACAGGAGCCAACAATCTACCAAGGAGAAATCATCAATGTACCAATCCATTTGCAATCCGGGGGGAAAGGTTTCCCATTGCAGACCATAAGAACGTTTCCCTTTCTCCCGTCTCCCAAGGGCCGCTTTGACTCCTTTAACTGCCTTTGCAATACCCGTGGACCCTTATCGTTGCTTCATTCTTTTCTACGATGCAATCTCTTGAAATTTGACTTGCATAATATGTCCTTAAAGGTTTATGGACGGAGCAAGCCCCTTTACTCCTATCCCCCCTAAAAGGTGTTCCTTTACCCCCCTTTAAAACGACGCATTGTAGATGGAAATTGTGCAACATGCCTTAGTCCCGATTCTCGCAGTCATACATACATCCGGACAGACAGACATGCATACACCTGTTAACCAATTTCAACTGGATTTTATTTGTATAGATACTTTAAGGCACGAGACATTTCTCTCGAATTTGTTGCCACTTTACGTAAAGCTTGTAGTTTTAATATGGAAAAGTAGAGAAATGTTTTGCCGGCAGGAATAGGGGGACTTTGTCAACTTCCATAAATAACTTATAACTTTGGGAAAGAAAAGTATTCTCAAAGTGGATATTGACTTATTTCCCTCACCTAAACTGTCTCTCAACTTACACTGAATGACAAGTGCCAAGAGCATACATAACTCAATAACTCAAAAGTCACTTTCACCACTATAAAACACAAAGTTATAAAAGTTCACCCGAGCCACACTCCTACTCGAAACATCCTCCTTTCAACACGTTTATAAATAAGGTATAAAGCCAATACTAGCTCTGAAAAACCCTAACACGTAAAAAATGCACTGCCAGTTTAAAAACAAGTTTTTAGGCACATTAAGTTTTACCAACGCGGAATGAGCACTGTTGCGTGTTTGTGGCAGTGCTGAGATTCGTTCCAGAACTTAGGAAGTCATCCTGATGAGTCGGACCAAGTAGTATCCAAATAAAAGGAAGCAGTAGCAAGCAGCAGCCAGCGTCAGTTGTAAACCGTATTTTTTTTCTCTGTTGCAGATAAAACGAAAGGGAAATTCTTAGAGAGAAATCCAATCTCGTACCTGTTCTTAGCCCCTGCCATAAGTCCCAGAAAGTCCACACTGGGAGATGAAATAGGACCGAATAATCCAGGCCTTCGTCTCTACCAATATAACACCTCATCGGGACAAGTTTATGACTACACTCAGTATTATCTGAATCTTACCGAAGCAAACGAGAAAGAGAGGGCTGAGTGGAAAATCCTATACAACTTAACCAGTTACTACAGTCTTAAAAATGTTTCTGCAGATTCCTTAAGTGACCTCGCTTTCTCCTTCCTTAAGAATACGGGGACGGATCTCTTTGACAAGTAATTCAGATATTCTATACATGTATAAAGTCACTCCATGCGATACCTCTTCTTTCTTTACTAACCAATTTTTAAACACTTCTTAATTTGGTTTCACTCGTCCAAAACCCCATTTCATAAATAAACTTGAGGCATTCATAAATATGCCATTAAATAGCATGTACTACGACTGCTAAATTCTAGAGAGTTTGAGACTCAATTTGAAAATATTAGTTGAGTAGGGCTACAATTAAAGGAAGGCTGTAAATAAAGGGTATACCTTTTAAAAGAAAAGAGTAAGGCTAAATACAAAAATGAAACACTAAGTGATTTTATTTTGTTAATTGAAAGGACCTAAATGTTCAATAGCGATAGAACCCTCTAGTTACTTTCGTTAAACCTCATCGTGAGTAGAAATGATGGGAATTGTAACTGGGATTTATCCAATTTATGTTTAGGTGCTTAATAGAGTGTCATCAAAGAGTAAAGAGATAAAAGGTTTGTTTGTCTTTCTTTTTACAGGTATTACTTCGCAAACTCAGTGGGCTTTGAAGACCCTAAATCTTGTAATAACCTTTGTCTAAGGACTCATTTCTGTGTCATAACCAATGTAGACTATCAAGACTACGAACGATGTATCCAAACAGTGTTCGGCTCTGCGGGACGAGGATTAGGGTTGAACGTGGCTGTGGTAATTTGTGTCGTTTACCTCTCTGTAGTGATACGATCGGCCCTGCTATCTGCTTAACTTACCCTTTATAAACCTTTCAACTCTGTGAATTGTTTTCTCACCCAAAGAAAGCTTACGACCTTCTTTATTCATGGGAAAAGTTTGAGAAGTGATGACATAATTCCTCCTTCTTAACATGATATAGTCATATATGCTAGGCAAACTCGTCAACTGTCAACGAACTGCTACGGTACGGTTGTCCATTGTAGTAAAGTAAGGGGATCTGTCATCCCTCTACCAAACAATGTATTCCATAGACGCAGGACAAACTATCCTTCACAAAAGGTACTTTGTCTATGAGTGTTTCCGAATCTGACGTCTGTGGCGAGGAAACTATTTTATCGTTCCAATCTGCTACATCCTTTTTTCATGAATGAATGTGTGTTAACTTAAATGTGCGTTTCTGTGTGTATCGCATCTAGCGTGTGTCTCTCTGTATGTACAGCAGTCTGAATCTTTTGTACTAAACTATTACTACTTACCGTGACAAGAAACTAATCCGTACCAGAAAAGACAGTTTCAAAAAACCTCATCCGCTGCTACTGCAAAACTATACAAACGTTTTAAAACTCAAAGCCAATCACAGCAGTTGCGTTTGATGATTACACTTTATTATATACTCCCATATATATTCAAGTGATATTCATACTAATCGTTGTTTTGCTGAGCTGTTAAGTACATAGTATTATAGATATTATGATGAAATTAAATTTAATATGACTTTCTATAATGATACAAATAAACTATAGTTTACATTTTATGAATAATAAATGGTCCATTTTACCTTTACCCAGGGCTTTCGGTTTCAACCATCAGTATTTACTTCCCATTTAATACGTAGTTTAAGATAGTTACTGCTAATAAAACTAAACAATTAAGGTGAGCGTTGTGTAAAGACTTTTAAAAAATGTATAAGTAGGAAGAAATCACTCAATCGCTTTAGTAATTGCTGTACCATTAAGCGTTAAATCCCTCAGCTAACAACCCCCCTTACTCTATTGTCAGTGGCACATACATAAAAATTTAATTATAATAAACGATGATTTTATCAACAATCCAAAATGCCGTATAATTGAATGAATCATGCAACTGTGCTCCCTTCTTTGCATGCTTCACAAACTGCGATTACACGCTCGTGACTCGAGCTCAGCTTGAAGGTTTTTGATGAAACAGAAAGAAGACAGAGCTTGTTTGTACAGCGAAAATGTCAAACTTAAGACGAATCTTGCAGAAAACTTTGTTCACATTAGCAAGCCTTTCCCTTTGCTATTACGAGATGACAAGGAAATAATTATATTCTAGTTGGATCCAAACGACCGTACATCTGCTATCCTGGGATGGAATACTAGATTCCTGATGCCAAAACGTTTCATCTATTATTTTGCCTTAACGGGAACCATTCAAACATTTTACTTTAAGAAGTTAATGATTCGGAAACTGCATTTTCAGCATCGCAGTAATGACTAACTTGCTCAGGTCCATGCAATGTTTCTCCAAATTGTAAAACATGTTAATAGGCTCAAGTACAAGAGTGAAATTTTAATTTTTTTTTCAGGATGCTCCAACTTGGTTGTTTTAGCATCATCGGCATAAATTCATGAGGGTGAGAAGCCAGTAGGTTCACTAATATTTGTTACGTGACATGTAGCTAATCTGTATACCATTCTGTCAAAGGGTTAGACCAACTTTAATATCGTTAGCGTTAATAATTTCGGGAGGAAGGAGAATTTTAGCAAGTAATTTAAGGTTTATAATCCCATATAAACCTTTTAAAACAGTTGGATATTTTTAAGGATATGTAATTGTGAGGGTGTAGGGGTTTGCATCATTTATGAACCGTCGGAATAAGGCTCTAGATGGGGAGAGAGAGGATAAGGACTAGGAGTAGGAAATGGGGAATATGTGATAAAATTGAAGTTTGTCAGACGTTTAGAAAATACATTTGATAAACTACGAACTTCCATGAAAAAACGCATGAATACAAAGCTCGTGTAGGAAATAGTCACATAATCAATATTTTTTCCGTACAAGGTCACTGTTAGATTAATATTCGAATGCAACTTTTCGCACTTCCATCCATATTGTAGCCAATTATTACATGGAATATCTGGTTTTTGCAAGAATATAGAAGTTGTCTTACTTAAATGTTCGTCATAAAATACTTTATTTTAACTTATTAACATCATCAAACAAACAAAATATATACGGTGCGAATGCTTAATGTTGTGGACAATTGTCGATCAGAGGTAGATAATTAGCCAGCATGTAGCCAAATACAAATAACGAGATCATCGACGATTTAAAAATAAGTTAACAGACTTCAGTTTCTACATGGAATGACTAAGAAAAGCTGTGACTGCGACGAGTTCAAGGTAAAATCCTACTTTAAAGTTAAAAGCAGCCAACTTTCGTATGACAAAAATGAAACTGACGATTGGATTAAAATAAAAACATTTATAAATTTCTGAGCGTGGATGTCTTGAGCCGATTTAAAACTGAGTATGTATGGATCCTGAAATTCAGAGTAATTTTATTGTTAAAACTTCTGATTGAACGAATAAAAACTGTCAATTAAATCTACCTTTTTCTGTTGGAGATCCTAAAGTAAGAGAAGATAAGGATGAGGAAAGGTTAACTGCTGAAGAAACGGACAACATGGAGGGATATTGTTCCAAATCCCCTTCTTCAGATGGTAAACAAGTTTCAACCATAGCTTCTAAGCAGTTAACAAAAAGCTCCGCACTTTCCGCAGTGCAGTTTGACTAAAAAATATTTCTAGTTGAGTGGATATATTCTATTCTATTATACTAATATCTTAGTACATCTAATAATACCTTAGTGAAAGGTCCCGCAAATCGCCACAAGCCACCAAAACCAACCGATTGCAAGTAATGAGGCTGCTGTTGCGATGGATCTTCCAATGTTATCATATTTTGAATTATATTCTGAACAGCACTCAAAATAACTTGATCATGGCAAAGGGATAAAACGTTGGTGATTTTTGCATCCAACAAGGTGTGTCTAGAGAACAAAAGTGTGATTCATTATTTTCTACCGTTTAGAAGAAACACAACATAACCGGAAGTCTACTTACATGACAGGAAATACTTTTGGAAACACAACGGACGCTTCAGCCAAGTAATCATATAGAACTCTCATTTCAGCCTCATCAGTGGTGTATTTGACCAAGGTTGCTAACACGGTAAGCAGTAAAGCTTGGGTTTGAGTATCAACAACGACTTCTGGGTCTAGAAGCACATTATTTTCGTTCGAAACGCTAGTCCTTTTCCCATCTTCGCCTTCCTGTATCAATAAAAATAACCAGCACTGAATGAAAATAATATGCAACACTAAATTATCTCAGGCAATTAAGTCAAATTATAAACTGAAGGACCAGCCAGAAGGGAAAAAGTCAAACCAAAGAACGGTGGACAATGAGAGAGTACATTGTCCTTAGCAGTAGTAGGTACATAAAGTAATGAACTTGTGATTAAGAATATAGCTAATTGGCCCCTAATGTCAATAAAGGTACAAGATAAAATGTTACAAGGTTTCATTCAGTGACTATGTATTCATATTACAAGCATTTTGTGAGAATAACTATAAATAAATTCTTTCATGGTCAGTCATTCGAACCAGATAGAGACTAAAGCGTAAATGGCAAGAAAAAGGCCGTGAACCCTTATCCATGTAATCCATCAGATGCGTAAAATGGTTGTGAAGTCATAGCTTGCTCATTCATGGGGCTTGTTAATCATTAACACAATTAAACACAAAAGGTAGGCCTTTAACAGCATTGTATCGTTTGCGTCAATGGCCATGGCATTTAAGGCATCACACTTTGAATGAAGGGTGAGATGTCAAACTCATCTCACTTTAAGCTCGTTCCGGACGGGCATGGATGCCGATCTGTGGGACTTGAAATCTCGAGGACACGACAAATCCAAGCTACGCCAGTTTTTCGCACCGCTCTGTACCTTTTTCGTTTAAGTTATTATTTACACTTTTCCTGCTTACAAGTTCTTAACAACTGTCCATTTTAAAACAAACCGTAAACCGTAGCCGCTATAAATAATTCAACTTACTTGCTGAACGGCCGTTTGCTTGCTAGACTGCCTCTGGTTGTGAGACTGGCTTATAGAGTTGTTCTCCATTAGATCCCATGACTTTTGTCGTCTACCCGTAGGAGATTTCGGACTCCAGTTCATGTTTTCATTTGACGATGCCAAGTGCCTTGAAAGATGATGGCGGACGTGACATCTACTGCGGACTTCCTCCGAGACGGATACCAGTGCTAGAAAAATGCAAGAAAAACACACAAACTACAGTACTTCAAGCTTTTAACTTTAGTTTACCCACAAGTTCAAAAGTTCAAGCCATGGACAGAAATATGCAATATAAACAACCAAAAATTTAAAGTACTGCTTACAAAAGATCGAAATATTTACCTGCAAGATAAGCAACGCTTTCGCTGCTTACTTCAAACTTATCTCGTTTCGTTGGCTTGGCGACTATTCCAAGCAGCATGGTCAATATTCTAGATGTTCTAGAGACGGTGGTAGGGGTAGGGTGGCGAAACCCCTTCAGGAGATGACCCACCAGAGCGAATGGAAAGTTTGCTGCAGATTGAATTACGGATCAATATGATTGCATTTATTTATCAGACATTACAGAATACATTGTAATGCACTGGCTCTTCAACTCACTTTTGAAAGATAATCCCACAGCATGGTCAAGCTGCTTAAAATGCCATTCGAGTGGCTCTCTAGTGGACATCATTATTTGTTCTAGACTTCTGCCTTCAAACATTCCTTGAGAATCAAGAGTGTGAAGGTTCTGTTCCAGCAATGCTAAACCAGATGCGTACAAAGACACTTCATCTAACTGTAACACTGAAATAGCCACCCAGAACATCATTCTATGGATCGAGCTTTCCTGAAATATCATTCAGAACATTGAATTTAATTCAGGCCAGGGAAGATTTTGAGGTTTTAACAAAAATTAATTTTTCCGAAATCTACCGGTCTCAGAAGTGGGAGTAACCGAGTTAAGCACATCACAATAGCTTCTATTAATGTGATATCACCAAAGCTTTCCAATGCCTTCACTAAAATTCGAAGAAGTTGCTTAATATCTTGATCCTGGATGGATTTACTGATACAACCAAACACAATCAAAGCTCTAGGCTGCAATGCTGGATTGTATCGAAATGCAAAGTTTTTAGACAGCTGGGTCCAGATTTGCAACCAGTCGCATTCCGGTATATCTCGCATACAGGCCTTAATGATGAATTAACATGAATAGAATGAAGGCGTATAAGGGCTTTAGATACTTTTCAAAAAAAACAATGCATTGCCTTACCTCGACAATCTCGAGTAAAGCATCACAAATAACTTCCAAAGAAGTCAACGACAGTCTTTCTCTGTCCATTGCGGAAAAGTTTCCTAACCACCTATCCCCAGCATGCCGGTAGGATGATCGAAAAGCAGTCACTGCTGCAGATTTGACTTTGCTGATCCCGAATAGTAAGTAAAATTTCGGCAAGGAAAACTCATCCAAACTCAAGCGCAATACTCTATGAGTTTCCTCTATAAAAATTTTACAGTTGAAATAGTTATCATCTTTGGATCAAAGAAAGAATGTAAAATTAACAAACCTGCGAAGTGAGGCTGCGTACATGTGCACAACGAATGAATAATGTTAATGACTAGTCCATGTGTTGAAGCCCTCATCGATACCGAACCGGTACATACAAGAAAACAGACAATGTGAACTAGATATGGCAAATGATGGGCAACGTCCAAGCAGTTGTTGAAAGATAACATCAACAAATATCTTGCAAGAATCGCAATATCATCCCACATCAAATGCTGTTCCAAAGTAGGAACTGGTGATGTGCACGTCTTCTCCAAAACACGACAAAGTCTTCCAATGACCTAAAGAAGGCATACAAAATCAAAATATATTCAATCAGATTCACGTAAAAGTTATTATTCTTACCTTTCTAGCAACTAGTTGCACATTGGCTGATGCCAACGCCACAGCGGTATCTGCCATAATTTCCGCCTGTGGTGATCCTAACCCTCCGGTAACACTACGTTTAATAAAGCTATCCAATACCATATCGATTAAATCAGGTACTTGGCCAAGAGATCCCCAAATCTTTGCTTGAATTGAAGGATACATTTCCACCTCTTCGATTGTCAATGTTATTAGCTTATCCAAAATCATGGCTACCTTCTGACGTTTTGTATCGTCAGAGTGTTTGCAAAATTTCACCAAATTCGGAAGCCAAGGTGTTATGTACTCTAGACATAAATGCTTCAACTCTATAGAAGACGCGCTGAATCTATCCATTTACGTAACTTAATTTACCTTAAATCCAATAACAAAACAAAGAATGAGTGAAAATTATTTTACCCATGAATGCACTCTTCCAAAAATTCTAGTGTTAATCTAGGCTCATTTTGAGCTAATTTTTCAGACACACTTTTGATGAAGAGAGTATTATTCGAAGGAATACACAAGCCCCAAGTCTCCAATAGTTGTCCCTGAATTTAACAAATACAATTATTCAGCATATCATCAGTAATCTCTAGTTCATATGCTTTCAAATTAATCATACATAAATAAATTAGGGCTCTTTAAATACAAATTAAGTAAACGCAGAACTGTAATGGGTAAACCACTTGCTTCGATCTTGAGGTCAAACGTTGCAGTCAATGCACAAAGTTGATTGTATGCGGCAGTCCGAAGATTAGGATCAGAAGAACCCAAGTTTAGCAATGCCATATTTAGCAAAGTTCCTGGGACATCTTTTGGTCTGATTTTCTGATGAACAGTAACAGAGTCCTAAAATCGTACATCACAGTTAAATATAGCAATAATATACGTTCTGAATTGTCAACCAATTTGAATTATACATACTGGCTGAGACAGTTCCCAACGGTTCCGGATATGAATCACAGCTTGTACGATAGAATCGCAATCATTATGGATAAAGGAAAGGGGACCGGATTCGTTAGAAATCGTAAGTGTAAATTGATTATCGTCAACCAAACAAACTTCCTCTATTTCAGATGCATAATACACATCATTTAGTAGCACCGAATGTGAGAAAACCTTTGTCTTTTCGGCAGCAGTGATTTGTATAGAGCTAGGACCAACTTTGATTGTCACTTTAGTATCTTTATGGGACAACTTGAGAGCATTATTAAATACTTTTAGATCTTCATCTAAAGAAATCGTTGCTCCTGGAAGCTTTTGTTGATCGACATCAATGTAATCTGAAAGCCGATTGGTAGAATCAAGAAACGCAAGTTTTCGATTACCCTAAAAGTAAAAAATACTTAAAGGTTTCTGAGAATTTTTTACATTTTTTTCTTGATTTAGTCATTCGTTACCTTTAGAGCAACCAAAATTCTGTCATGATACTTGGTGTACTCCCGCACCCAAGAATTACAGTTGTATATGTATGCAGCATGAATGTTTTCATAAGCTACTTCCGGTAGGACTACAAACCATTTCTGTAAAAACTCAGTTCTGAAACGATGCTCGGAAGAAGTATGGGTAAAGTCAACGACTAATTCGAATGGCTTATGGCAAAAAGGCTTCAACGTCAAAATTACATGGTAAATTAAAAGGTCTCCATTTGTTTCAGCAATCCTAAGATAACAATCATTATAATAAATCAGTATTTGGAATGACAGTAGCACATGCGTTTTTAAATGTGCCACAACTTACTTATATCGCCTAGCAATGTAATAAAATACTGGATTTCCTGCTTTCGAAGTTCCAGCTTGATAAAATATATTTAGAGACTTTATAGACTTGAACTCGTCCTTCTCATGCATGTTGTGTTTAGACATAATCTCTTCAAATTTAGTAGAAGACATGTCCATAGAACTCCATCGAGTGTACGATGAGAACAGCAAACTGTCAATAAAAAGTTATTAGATCGCTATGTAAAAGTATGAATCAAAATAAAAGAATCAATCGAAATCTCACTGAGAATCCACAGGTTTGTGCTCAGGTGGTCCAAGATATGCCAACAAGGTAGCCATTTTATCAAATGGTCGCCTTCCAACTGCTTTATGGTCTCTGGACGATGACAAGTAATCGCCAATCTTCTCTTGATGGGTCCACAGCAGTCTATGAAGTGCTAAAACGTTCGCATCACTAACAAATGATAAGCACTGAGGCCCACCTAACAAATCAAGCATAAAAATAATGACTTCAAATTATGTTCCACCTACGAACTTACTTATTACGTTTATTAAACGAATATAACTCACTCTGTTCAATTGATTCACAGTCAGATGCTATCTGGACAAAAAACCTACGACCGGTATCAAAATTTACTCGGACAAAATCGTTGAAAGGAAGCATATGCTGCTCTTTTGAAAATTCAACATGATTCGCAATATTTTGAAGAATCTTAGAAACTAGCATTAGACCTCGTTTAATCTTTTGAGGTGGTTGTCTATCCACAATACCACAGTCACAAGGGCAAACGATTGCCGGATTAATGAATCTCAGAAATATTACAGTGCCCACTTGTCCCATATTATTTTGTGGAAGTTGTGGGAAACGTTTGCTAAGGACTTGGTACAGACAGTGACACATACTTCTCAACTGCGGAGGAAATCTATGGAATACAGCCAAAAATGATCATTTACTCGATTACGTCAACAGTTAAACATGAACTTATTGCAGTAAGAATACCTATCTGCTGAAGAAACGATTTTATCGAACACTTTCTGCGTTAATGACATGAGATTTTGTCGATGCTCATTCATGTCCTCATTGGGATCTAGTCTTGCAGGATCAACCTCAAAAGATAGACTGATCTCTGTTAACAATGGTCTAATCAAAGGTTCCAACAAGTTTTGGAGATAAGATGCTCCATAGATTTTGAAGCAGAAAGACATTATTTTAGAAGCCAATGAGTTTCCTCTAAAAAGAGTTTGGATACAATCTGATGCTTCAACTTCTCGATAGAACATATTCCACAGCAATGGAGATAAAAGGTGCTTGGCATCAAACAGTGTAACCAAAACCCTGGCCAATTCGTCCTAAATGTAAGGAAAAAAACAACAATTAATTTACAAAATCTATTCACTTCTACAGAGATTTGTTCACTCTCCAGGGCTTACCATTTGATTAAACGTCACTACATTGGCAAGGGCCATGGCAATTGGCAACTCTCCTAAACAAAAACATTGACCTCATACATTGTATTATATTACAATAACTGAGTAAATCGATCACTTTAATAAGGAACACACCTTTATCTCCAATCATCGTAACAAGTTGTACTAATTGTTCAAAGCGATCTGCTAATACTGTTTCAGCTAAAGTATCAAATTCTGTTCCTTGTTGAAGAATCTTTGTCAATACCTACCAAGTTAAATAAAATACAGAGATATAAAATCGCAAAATAAATAAAAGACCAAGTAAGTAAAAAATTGCTTACAAACTTGCAGCTTATAGGCCAAAGGAACAAAATACACGTACCTCCATAAATGCAGCTCGAGTTTGAAGATCGGGATGATATCCCAAGGATATTGAATGCATTAGTCCCGAATCAATATTGGCACTTAATAGATTCGACATCGCCTGAATAGTAGCGTTTCTTAATGCAGTTAGCTTGTTGACATGAGCTGCCTTAGTTCCTTTCTGTTCTAATTCCTGAGCTTCCGTGCACTCATTTAGCAAATTTTTGAAGAGAGTAAAATATCTAATAAAATATACAAAAATATTAAGAACGACTTAATCAAAAGATGACATATTGTACGACTGCTCAGTACTTTAAGAATAACTGTGATTTAGCCTCCATCAGATCTCCTCTATCAGATTCTTCTGGTTGCAATGGAAGGCCCCTTAAAAGCGCAGCTACAGCTTCCATACAAGCCTTTGCAACAATATATTTCGTATATTTCATCTCCGTTGCCACGAACTAACGTCTGTCAATAATAAAACTAATTTTACCTGGTCCAAGTCTCGAGTAATCAGAGTTACATCCCCCTGCGTTGGTGGCGCAATTTGATGAGATGTACCCATCACCCAATCCGTAAGATATTCTACCAGCTTATTTCTAAACTTCATTTCCTGCCGGAACGCTAAGTCGTCTCTTCGTGTCATCATCGCTTCCACTAGCTGACACAGCTTTGTGCGAATATGCAAGGCATGTACAGTCATATCAATATGCCTTACATACCTAATACCAGGGATTATAATCTAAATGAAATACGAATGCAATATTAACATAAGTGATTTCAGAAGCGATTAGTTACCGAACAATAGCCAGCATCATTCCTTCAATACTAGTTGCCCCAAGGTGCTCTGAAGGTTGATCCATTTTATTATCCAGTACATTTTTCATGATGAAAATTATATGTTCAATAAATTGAGTATTTATATCAGTTACTATCACCTGATTAAAAAATCCCAAATATCATCTAACGTTTCCTTCGCGATGTTTAATAAGCTAAAATATTTTATTACTTACTTGTCCTTGTTGATCAAAAAACTTTTCAACGATGACCTTGATTTGTTCAAAAAGAATTGGATATAGAGCAGGAGCCATTTCATGTCCAACTAATTCTTTAACGTGTTTTTGAATCTGAGCACCGAATTTCTCGTTGCAACAAACGAGAAGACGAAGAAGTTGTCCAACAAATCTGCACTCAGAAAGCATAGCGTAAGTAATCATTTAGAAAGAATTGGAGTGTAAATTACAACTTACTGAGTGACAGGACAGTACTGCATATCTTGAGACGTCAATACACTAGATTTTCTTGAATCTAAAGACAAACTTGACGTTGAAGACATCGGCATACGGGCTGGACTTTTCCGTTGTAGGCATACTCCCCCCATGGCACAAAGAAATCCAGTCATATTTGCCCACTCATTTATTTGGTCCTGAAACAGGAAGATTTAAAATGCCAAACAATTATACAACTCTATTTAACTGATTTTCATTTTTAGTACAAAGAGTGTCTTGCTGTTTTACCTCGAGGTCATGATCTGAGGAATGGTGAGAAGCCCTACGTTTTCCTCTGTGATGAAATTCACTCATACCTTGATTTGCATCTTCAGTACCGCTGATTTTGCCTTTAGGATACTGAAGAAGATGCTTAGTGGAGATATCCCAGTGCATGAAGCTTTCCTCCCAAGCCTACGTATAATAAATGAACGTTCTTATTGCTGAAAAATACATACGGTGTGTATTATAATATACCCAAAGATCTCAAACTAAGTACATACTTGTAGCACTCCCGTTGTACAATGCTCAATTTTCCTCAGCAGGATCATTATTCGTTTCTGAAGAGCTGCTCGACCTACAAAATTTAAAAAAATCGGCTATACTATTTGTCACTAACTGTACCGTCAGAAATATGAAACAAGTTATTTTTCCTGCTGTTTTCTGTTCAAGAAACAAACGTTTCGATTCGATTTACCTTGACTCTGTTCACGACAGTAAACTCTAGAATCCTGGTTAGCTTTGTAATGTAATAAAAGCAAATAATAGGATAATTGATTATTAACCATATAGTCTATGATTTTCACATGGAGCCATACATTGTACACATGCACTATTACCATTTAGCAATAGGAAACATATAAAGACCTACTCACCAGTTGTTAATATAGCAGAGGAGCCAGATAATTCCAAATAGACATGGTAGTTTGGAAGTAGACAGGTAACGGTCATTTCATCCGACCCACATCGAATATCGGCTTCTTCGCACAGCAGAGAAAAGCAAGACATGGCTATTGGAACTGATTCGATATCGATACTCCACAAGTACATGAAAAATACGACCTATGTTGAAAATAACATTGGGTTAATAATGTATACTAGAAACCCCTTCGTGTTTTTTAATTTAAGTTTACCTCAAGTTTAATATGAGCTTGACGACAAATTGCAATGTGACTACCTACGTTGGCGTAGTCTTTGTGACGCAAGAGAAATGCGTTTCTACAAACTAGAATTTCCTTCAGCCACTTCAAAATATCGGTGTAGTTGAGAATTAAATGTTGGATCAACTTTTGAGATATTGAAAACAAAACCTAAAAACGAATACAAAACAAACTTACAATATATCTACCTCAATTTAAAAAAACAGGCACGAACGCATATTATTGATTACTTGAGATGAAACATCCCAAAATGTATTTATTGGAGCTTCCGGATTCCACATTTCTATCTTTTCGGGCCTGTGTAACACAAGTAATGAATCCATCGCTTCTTGTGCAACATCCGGCATGGACGTTTGATGGACTAACGATACCAACCCATTGATTAGCTCAAGTGTGGAACTTTGAATTTCATGCCCAGCTTTTCCTTGATTCTAAAAAAAAATAAAAACAACATTGCATTGGCATCCTATTTGCATGAAATAATTCAAATCAAACCCAAAATGAAATAAATTAAAGACTGACGTTAAGCATCAGCATGGGATCAGCATGAATTAATCTGACCATCCAAAACAAGAGATTTTTGTAACTGGCAGGCTCTTCAGAGGACTTCTCTTTAAACTTTAAAGTGCTCACTTTCTCTTTAAGTGTTAAGCTCTGAAATAACGAAGAAGGTTAATTATTCACACTTATGCTGCATAATAACTATTTAGGTTACTGAGAAATTCTATTGAGAATTCGCAATACCTGACACAACTTTTTATCGCATTTTGGGTAGCATATATTAAATAGTCAATTATTAATTTTCAACAGTTTACAGAACTTTCTAAAGATTATTTTTGAAAGTTCACTAACCTGAATCATTTTTAGAGGTGTATGCGTTATATAACCTTGAGTAACTTTGTTTAATGTTTCAGTGAACATCGCCCGTAGTTCAGATGACTTGTTGTAAACTATATCAATTTGAGGCCACCAGGACAACCGTGCTTGAGTAATGATTCTGAAATTTAATCCATTGGAAACCACTGATCAGAATTGGGCTCATTATATACGCATGTAATAATCAACGGCATACTTACTTGTGTAAAGCACTGACTAGAACAAAGTGATAGATCGAGGGCGAACTAGGATTCAAGCAAACCTTCAACGGTTCATTGTTATGAGGATTTATCCTAAAGCAAGATACGAAGCAATCAATCATTAGATCCACATCAAGTACAGCAAAACTCTGCCCTCTAGAGAATGGTTTGCACGGGTTGAATAGGAGCAACTAGGTAAAAAAGGCAACAGAAGTTAAATAAGGACTGCTACTCAAATGAACGCTGTGAATAAAGAAACGCTGCCCTTACTTTGAGATCACTGAATACCGTTTGAACCAGTAGAAATATCACGTTATTTCTGTCCAAGATGTTTATATAAGTTGAAACCTACAAAATAAAAAAAAATATTGACAGTCGTACTGAAAAGTTCTTAAATTATCAAACTTCATATAGCAAACCTTGCAAAGTTTGACACATGTAACAGCCGCAGCTTCGGTCAGTTGCTTAGAAGAAGAATGTGGAAGAAGAGCTTTCTTCAAACTATCTATAAATGCCTTTTTCTTACAGTGACGAGGCGAGCATGGGGCCCCAGCGTCGGCATTTACTATCTCTTCCAGTATTTTCTGTTGACGAAATGCCATGTATTTTAATTTTATTCCCCTCCTTATAAGACCGTATGCAGAAATAAACGATTGAAAACTTACAGGAGACAACACTAGTAGCATAATCTGTAACGGCCACACAGCAGCTCGCCGTTTATTATTCTCAGCAAAGTTATCCAATAGTTCAAACAACGATTCACAACATTTCGACAAGTCTTCGCAAGGTTTTTTCTAAATAATTCAGTATCCCATAAGCCTTTAATCATTCCTTCTCAAGATATAAATCTGTACCTGCAATTCTGCAAATTCTTGTGGAAATGTATCCATCCAATTCCAAATCGCACGCTCCAAAGAATTCATGAGTATCAAATGCGCACCTTTTTTCAGTGATTTGAACTTTTGAACGGTTTCTAAAAATAAAATATACAAGCTATTAGCTAATAAAATAAAATACAATATGTCCTATAAAAATATCATAAATTCACTGAAATGAAATACCATTAAGTAATTTATTCAGCCTCTGTAAATCTAAACTAATATGTTGAATCAACTCAATATCAGCATAATCCGGGTTTTCTTCATTGGTAGTGCTTAGTTCCTGAAGTCTTGCAGAAACTCGGTTAAATACAGCATTGAAGTTATTTACTGACAGTGCAAATAAAACCCGAGAGGCCAAAATTCTTAGTTTCAAAACCATCGGATTTTCCGCAGGCAACTCTGTAGCATCTTAAAAAGGGTATATATATTCCTCGTTATTTCAGGATAAAATAAAATAAACAATAATTCATCCAAAACTAGGCAATACACTTACCTATAAATTGGCATACTTCTCTAAGTAAAAGTTTAACATTCATAGCTTCGTCATACCGCGTTGTATCTTTGGGCTGGCCACTTAAGCATTTTTCTAAAGTGTCTAAGATAAGAATTAATGATTCATAGTAGTTCTTATCTAAATCAGGCCCATGAGGTCTTAGTGATGCGAGGACAGTGACAAACTACACACATAAAACAACATTTTTTTTTTTTTTAAATTACGTACTGAAATTAAATTTTTGTGATTTTAAAAACGTAAAAACTGGAAATAATACATACTGGTCTCACCGCTTCGTTAACTTTCTGGAGTATTTTCGTCAGACCAGAGATAACCAATGAGAACCGGTAGTGCGAGATGTAGATAAGACAGTCTTTGTTTTGCTCCAGATTAAATCGAGCATGAGAAGTTTGTGGCCCCGTCCGACAAGGCAGCTGGAAAATAAAATACTAAAAATTGTATTTAATAAATATTATTTTTAAATCCTCAAGAAAAAATGAAAAATGACAAAAATTGTAAAATCTCCACAGACCTGCTCTTCGAAGCGCATAAGTAGGGATGAAACCCATTCGACAGGTTTTTGTGATGCCATTTATTTTTTTTAGATTAATTAAATATATAAATGTCAGTCAGTGAACCCCCATTTCTAGCTCTAGCTAGGCTAAAAAATCCACTGTCCATCAGAAGAGCCAACAGGTAACCTCTAGTTGGGTTATCATTAAGATAACACCTAACCACTTGGATAACATAACTATTACTCTTATTACCTCTAGAACACAGCATAGATCACAACTTTTTTAACCAACAACACCAGCCTTTTCATTACTAATCCTGTCCCTGTCTAGAAGAAATCCACCACTGCTTAATTTCATGATCTCTGTCTTCTTCTGAGACATAGAGGATCTTCTCTGCCTGCACCTGCACCTGCAGTAGGATTTTAGGATACGACGACGACGATTATAATAATAATAATAATAATAATAATAATAATACGAACGGTAAGTATCGTCTTATCTACGGATAACCCCCATCAAGACAGGTCACCTCACCACCCACCCACCCACGGTCCGAAATGGGGTTCTTTCATGTAACTTTTCCCCCTCGTATTTTAGATGCGACATAAACGAGTTTTTCCCATCCTGTGACTTATCTGCTGATAAGAACAACTCCGGGAAGATAACAACTCCGGGATTTGATGGTGATCGTGATGGAATTCTCCAACAAAGTGGTTCAAAACACCAAACTGTTGGAGCAGCCTTTATAGAAGGTAGATGTGCCTGGAAAAAGGGGTGGCTCCTTCAGCCGAATCCGTCCTTCGGCTTCGGGACGTAAAAAATGGTTCTTTTTTGGGCTATTTCCTTACTCCTCCAACTCCGACACAACTAACTCCTACACACATCCCTTTTACTCCTTTATCAATGAATCATAATTATTAGGTTTTGTTCGGCAACCTTCCCGTCCAAAGGGTCCGCATTTCCTCAACTATGTATGTTTGTCTGTCTGTACGAAGTATGGCTTACAAAACCTGTCAGTCTTGCCTTGGATTTATTTTTAAAATGGGGGTTTTTTTTACAACCCGCAGCAAAACAGTTACTTTCATAGTAGAAAGTGCCTGGTAAAGGGTCCTATCATCTCTTGTTCTGTACCCAGCCGGGTAGTAAGTATTTTTACTTAGGTGGTGACTTTTTAGTTGGAAATTGTTGAGAGACAGGGATAAATAAATCTGTTCTTTAGGGAAAGGAAGAGCATAATATCCGGCCTTGTTGTACAGAGATCTGTGTGGATTGATCCGCTTTTTGTGTAAAAAGAAGAGAGTAGTGGAGAGTTATAAAAGTTGGTTGGTTTAGTTTGGGTTGGGGCTCATGGGATTTGGTGGTATGAATGAGAGTTGTATGAGGATGTGACGCTTTTTGTACTTTTCATAGAATCATTTATTGAGTTCTTTTATGTCTGACTGAAGTGATGTTATAATGGATTTTAGGCTTTCTGTACACCCGAGGATTTATTTTTTATTTTTGCGGTAGTACCGTATATCCTCAAATAGTTGCCCCGGCTACTAATTCATTTTTCAGTTTCTTACTTAAAGTCAAACTTAACATATTATTAAAGGGGGCTTAATATTAATTAAGGGGGGCATTATTTGAGCGGGGCTACTATTCGAGGATATACGGTATTTGGGCAAGAGGTTATTATTCAGACGGTTCGGTTCCTACTTTTGAATGGATTTAGATTTATAGACGCGTAAAGTTGTATTTTACACTTAAAAAAAAAGAAGTTGCAAAGGGTCTTGAAACAAACGTAGTATTTTATTTTATAAAGGATCAAATGAGTACATTGAGGTAGGGAAGTTTGCAAAGTCTTAGCAACGCTAAGGGTGCTTGAAATGTTTTCTACCGAATTCCGGCTAATTGGTAAGGATGAACTACTAACTCTTGCACTGCACATTCCAGCATGAAGTAAAGCTACTTGATATCGTTAATAGCAACCTAATGTAATAGCCTATTAGCTCTACTATGAAAGGATGAAGTAGGATGAAGATTGCAGGTTGATCATTAACGCATATAGTGATGAGGTTTCTGACTTACAGTTCCGAACCAACAACTCTTTTCTCTATCTCTTGCTCTCATGCAGTTCCATTTTCTCGTAACAACAACAAAATAAAGTAGTCAAAGCCTTAAGCTTTCATTCTCAAAGATTTACCCACCACCACTGGCTTGAGCTTTCCAAGAAAGAACCTCGCGACCTTTGATGTATTTTGAGGTAATTTCCTTACTCGGTATGGGGAGGGGGGGGGGGGTGGAGTTATTGACAATATATGAGCTGACCGATAGTCTACCCACTGAAAGGATTTCTCCCCTTTCAACCCCGGATCCTGGTAACCTACCGATCGAGCTTGACAACCCAATTCGATATGTGGACGCGTTCCATGGGGGAAAGAGCTCTTTGCGCTTTATATTATCGTCCTTTACATGAACTGTTGTAGCGTTTTGTACATTTAGTATATTTATTTCTTAAGTTAGAAATGCATTAGCAGAATATATTTCGTGTGTAA
>JAQFZX010001292.1:0-32371 GCA_034682405.1 Hydroisotoma schaefferi | reverse complement strand
AAATGCATGAGACGGTAATCTGCATAAAAGTATAATTTCTAGGAGCGTCTCAAACTCCTCAGTTTGAGACACGACAACGTCTTTTGCAGTCTTATGTTTACTAGATTCCCATCTATAACTGACTTCCTCTTTGCTATTAATTAGTAAGTATTTATCAGATTTTTTCTATGGATGAGGGATAATTTGAAATTGTAATCTTTTACTTTACGATCTGGAACCGTAGCTGCTGGTTCTGCATATGTGATGCCCATAACTGCAATTTATTTTTTATTAATGTAATAGTAAGCAAGCAGCATTAATCTGGAGCAAACAATATTTACAGCGTTTTGTCCTCTAGAACCTTTTTGTAGCTACGCGAGAGTCTCGAGACTCTTTTACATTAGAAAATACATTCACTAAACCTTTTCTTCCTTTCATTCGTGAAGAATACTCCCTAACTCATTCAATTACTACCAACCCGTAAATCTTAAAATTCAAACAGGAATAACTGAAAACTCTTCAACGTCCCACGCATAGTTCAACCACTACTCATTGACACACCAAACTCCAAACTCTTTAAAAACAGAAGACAGCTGTTGAGTCCTTTGATCGTAGATCAGACCGTATGACAAAATTACAAATCATGGACTCAAGACCCTATCAGCTCTTGTTCAATTGTCGAGGTATTACAAAATTTGATTGTATTCACAAAATTATTGTATCAAGACCAGCAAATGAACAGACAACGTCATTTATTTAACTTCTCGCTTTGATCGATTAAAAACTCGACTGTAAAAACAATAAATTTAAAAGCACAATGTAAGAATTAAACTATAGTACTATATTACTCGACATAGTAGCAACCTTACTTGCTCAATACACTAGCAGGAAAATGTAAATCCTCCACCCACCAAAGTTTTATACATTTTGTCCCTGAATCCATCCCATCAATAATGGCTGCTCAAAAAAGTTTCACTTGCAAACAAAACTTTTTGTTGACTGCAGATACATAGTAAATGAGATGAAGGGGAAATGTTCAAAACAACTGACAGCAGCCATTCAGCCAAAAACGGAAATCAAATCGAACTATTCCATCAACTGGCTCCTAATCCTGACTAAACCTAACTTGCAAAATAGTTCTGTGATTACGCTGCGCTAGTGTAGTATTCTTTGGTAAAAACGAGTCACCACCAGAGATAATCTGCATGCTGTCTGTATGTCCACAATAAAGGGTAGGAACAATGGAAAATGGCAACAGACACAAAAATACCGAGAAAGTTCTGTCCCAAGCTATCCGAACACGTAAGGACAGCCGTGCAATGGCGATGTGTCATTTACTTATGTCCAGACATGGCAGGATACTTTAAATAGAAAAAGTTTTGTTCAGCGAGTACTTTAGTATTACCTGCCAACTCTTTTCCACTATTTCCACTACTATAAAAGTCCATGGGTGGGTCTTGCGATGATACTGAAACTAGATCCCACGACCCACCTACAACCTGGAGATTACGCCATGCTTACGAGATACAATACATGCCGGGCACAGAATTCGTGTTTCGAATCGAGTGTCACCATTACTGTAACTTTTATTGTACAACTTTCTAGGATGGAGCCTAATGATGCATTTATATTTTACAAACCTTTTAGCCTTTAAAGAATTTCCAATAATTAAAATAATCTACTAAGATATATCTATTTAAGCATGGAACATTTCAAGCTACCGTTTGCAAATCATTTGATAATTTTTCCCTCCAGCTAGACCAATATGTACAAAAGTTAAAATAGATTCTTTCATACAGACAGTAAAAAGTCGGGTGTAGATTTATGTGCAGGCATTTAGAACTTGTTCTGCTGAAAATTGATTGAGAAAACACTTTAGCCCCCTTGCTGGTGGGTATCCCCGTACATTGTTGGACTGCTGAAAGTGATATTTCTTCCTGATAGCTTTTTCCCTACTCCAGTAGTCCTTCCTTTTGCTTAACCAACTAGAGAGAAAGTGTACAAAGGTTCAGTTTTTCTGGCGTCTGACTCTTTCTCTAACATTCAACCGTCAGATTTAACTGACCCTTCGCCTGCCTCTGTGAGATTTCTCTTGCATCGCTACCATGCCACCATTTCCATATAGAATGGGATGACTAGCTTATTGTATTGTATATTTCCCTGATTTCTATACTGATGTATTGCTGGTCCGGTAGTTTCTTATGCTATGCTGCTCTGGTCTGGTCTGTCGAACTGCTCAGTGCTCATGCTAAGATAAGAAAGCAGTGTTGTAAACTTTTGAGTGAAACATATCCAGCTCGTGTGCTAATACTACTGAAGTATTCTGCTTGCACACGGAATCATGCAGGGAAGACTGTAGAAGATTTGAAGAAAGCCTATCTTCTGTCTGTCCATCCCAACTCTTCCAATTTCACTAAGACCCACTTCTAGTTGAGAACAGGGTATGATTTTCTTATCTCGTTGGCCTGTTCTTAACAAGAGTAACTTTGCTTCTGAGCTCTGATTGAATCCTATTTCTATGGATCTAGAAACACACTCAAAATGCAAGGAAAGATGTAGTCCGTCATTGAATAAAAAATGAAACGTTAGTCCTACTCCCCCATAACGGGGGAAACATCAATGGGGATGTGTTTGTATTTATTCCTGACTTACCAAGTTGGTTTATATGATTGAGTGATGCGAATGAGTAGTGAAGTCTTGAGTTAGAAAGAACCAAGTCCTATAGTTGAATAAGTAGGTGAATGGAAATTTACGAGGAAGAGAGCAAACAAACGGTCACCCAAGAAGTACTACTTATTATAAACATTTTTCAGTATGCTGTAACTTTTGTTCTCCACAATAATGCTCTTTTATATTTTAAACGATTGTATACTTTTTAACGTCTACCACAAAGAAAAGCTGAGAAATTTGCGTTATAAATTAGACGGCAAGCTATTATTTGGGCAAAATAATTTGGCAGAATTTTTGTCTTTATCTGACAAAAGATTTACCTAAGATATGTTGTTTGTTTTTTTCCAGGATCTGTAACAGTGAGTGACATCATTGAACCAGTAACGCCCGAATCAACTTTTAGCATATTCAATACTCTTCAATCCGGTCCGTTTTCACCCGTATCTCCAGGAGAGCCATATTTTGACGCCACGATTCAAAGAAACGTTACAGCCCTGGTGGGGAAGACTGCGTACCTGAGCTGCAGAGTAAAGAGTCTCGGAAACAGAACGGTTAGTTTCCTTATCAAATCTTGCAAAAGAGCACTTTACCCATAGGAGTGGATTTCTTAAAGTAAATATACCTAAGCAAAGACTAGCTTAGCCTCATTGAAAGTGAAGTAAATCAAAGTAAATAAAATATACGAACAAGTCATGTTGCTCAACTCCTTGTCAACTACATTGCCATGTACTTTAAGATGAAACAGAAAGTTTAGTTTGGCCGTAGTAAACATATGTAACACTCACACTCACTCGCACAATACATTTCAAGAAATTGCCAATTCGTTATATGAACTGCTTGAGTGTACAGTAATCTTTAAGTGCAAGTTCCTTTGATTCACGTTGAAAGTTTACTGAAGATTAAATATATGAAATTTTAATGGAAAATGTACCAACCACAGGTTCAGATCCATACTAAACTTATCTAAGCCCAATAGTTTGCATTTGCATACACTTAACGCTAGCTTTATAGCTTTTTATAAGAGTTGATAGCTGTTTCTCGTTGATTTTGTATCACATTTTCAAGTGAAGTGGACGTAATAAGGTACCTCACACATCAGATTTATAAGCCAATCATCCGTTTATAGTTATAGTGAACCCTGCTGGTGTAAACTAAACCCCGGAATTTAAGAAACAGGCGGATGATGGGATCATTAATTCTGTGAGATAAACTTTGGATGGTAACTCTTGCCAAAGGATTATTTCCCAAGTTATACAAAATCAGATAACGAATTTCTCCCGAAGAAAGCTAGATAATAAGTTGTGTCTAACTGAGCTTGAGACAGGAAGTTAGATCCTTTTCGCAAACCTTTATCACTTCTGGAGAAATCAATTCTTTTCCACCCAATTCTTACGTACGTCCTAGTTTTCGTAAGAGCAGGTTAAAGTTATACTTTCAATGGACATAATTCCTTTCACTTCTCATCAGTGTTCCAAGGAGAACCCCACAGTTGTAATTAAATCTGTTGAATTTAGGCAACTCAAAGTTTACTTATCTGTGATTAACTTTCTCTCGTGACATAGTAATTGGGACTTTCTCTCTAACTTCTTAACTAACTGAAAACGTTTTTGTACATAAGTTTGCGATTCTCATGCAACAGAATGAGGTTAGTAAGTCGTTTTCAAAGATTCCTGTTCGGGTTTTCTTAGTAAATGAAATGCACGAGATATGATATCGAACATTTAACTTTGGTATATTATCAGATCATTCTTCTATCTCAGTCTACAGTTCTATTCACTTGTACAAAAACATGTATACACGAAGCGTAGCTTGACATGAGCCATGTCATAGCTTCAGCAAAATGTGCATTATATTCTTTTGTGATCCATCTTCTGGATACTTTAGGTACAGTGACATCGCATCATTTGGTGTGCAAAGCATCAGAAATATTGGCCATGCTTGTTAGATTAGAAATTCAACTGCAGCGTAACGTTGTTGCTTTCAACAAAATGGCCAACTGATTTTCAAATATATGGAGTAGAGAAATCTAAAATGCCGAACTATCTAAGCATCAAAGCACATTCGGTATAAACTAAAACAAATACCAATCTTTGATAAATCATCGTAACAAGCCATATTAGACATATTCCTATGTAATCTGACAGCTAATTTTCTTCCGCATAAATAAAGTCCAATAATTTGGTTTCTTTGTCACAGTTGCCTGACCAGCAGTTGTAATATAAACAATAATAAGGCTGCCTGTATTTTCCAAGAAGAAACTAATGTGCTTGTACTTTCGTTAGCTGGAATTGGTTGACATCATTATTTATGTTGTGACTATTGCGTATGCCTATAAATACAAACTATGTTCCCATCCTGCCGATACTGTCCTGGCCTGCCAGTATTATTGGTAGATTGCCGGAAAATATAAACCAAGAAAATTTTTATGAAACTTCTATCTTGAAATGAAATGACAGCACCTAGAAAACCTTTTCCCCTAAAGCCTTAATAAAAAAAAATGTAGAGTAAAATACAAATTTTTACTATGAATTTTCTTTTGCAAAACGCATTGCTTTATGTTCTAGTATCTTCAATCTATCGATATTTAACATAATGGTAATTATTCTAATTCTTGCTTAGTTTTCCATTATTCATTAAGCGTAGTGAGATTTTAAAAAAAAGGAGATAAATCACTGGAGAATGGATTAAAAATAAAATATGGTATGGGGAAGAACCAGTTAAATAATACAGCTTTCTCGATGAAAGTTTAGTTAAATTTTTGCTGCTAGTTAGCGTTTGTAGTTACTACTTATTTGAAGATTTAAACGCTGATTTTGTTATTAACCATAATGTAGTTCACTAAATATGTTTTACTAAAATTTCTTATTTTAAAATTTCTGGATAAGTTCAATGTGGTTAAGAACTTCTGATTTTGGTTCATTGTGAATAACAATTTCTGGAAAAACGTTCCTAGAATCTGATTTCTGACAATCTACCTAGGACCAAAATGAGTGAACCTTTCTACCATGGTTTGGGAGAAATTATGCAATAAAACTCACAGTATGGGACATCTAGTCAGTTCTATTGTAGTCGGAATAAAAATTATGGCATTCGTAGACGACGACATTTCTCATATTAAAATGTGCAACTCTGCTCTGCTCCCGTCTGATCGAAGACTGGAAATTGGGTGGACTTGTACTGGAATAGGATTAAAAATCGAAACCGGGTTATAAGGCGGATATTAAACTTCCCTACTGGTACTTAAGTTATTATTAACAAGCACACAGTTCTACTAATAACATTGGCACCTTTGTCCGGATACTTGGTTTTCGTTCCAATGAGGTTTACTCGTCCGCCTATTATTTAGCTTTATAACTTAATCAACCAATCCTGCTCATAAATGGATCCTAGTCATGCCATAAAGAGGAACAGAAAAGCTCATGCCGCTACAGGCCGGTATAACGACCATACCATGCATTTATTATCACACAATCGAAAACGTGAATTGAAAACTGTATAAGCTGGAAACGTGAAACTAAATTTGATACGACTATATGTAAACCGGTGCATCTACTTTTTTAAACTCTGGTACACTGCTTTGCCACCGAAATTGAATCTTTCAGCGTATCCCTTTTAATTAAAAAAAAGCACTATAAATGCAGAATATAACCAAAATTGAACTCGGTTGTACTCTCTACTATCGCAGGAAAATAGAGTAACTTCAAATTATGGACATCTTCATAAACCATGGAATAAACATCTTTACGAGGCCAACAACTAAGGCTAGCTGAAGCTTTCGTGCCTTAGTGAGGGAACGAGCTACTTATAACTAGCTTCCTTATGCACGTTAATGGCTTTGCAACAGGGTATCTCCCAGATTACAGGATTTTCTCTGGCTTTTACGACGTGTTTATTGCAGACAAAAGAATTACTTCTGTTAAGAAAGTTCAATTGTGATTTTATTTTACCAAACTTCTACTATTTGACCCACCCGGTTCATAAGTAACAGAGATGAAAATGGCATATCCGGCTTGAAGCTTTGTGTAGGACTTTATTTCGACTGTTTTAGTAAAGATGAGCTGGGGACAAATCTTGCCTTTACTAAATAATATGATGAGCTAGGACATTGCAGCTATCTAAATGTACATTATGCAGGTTGAAGTTGAAAGACTCGTTTAATATGTCAAGCTAAATTGTTCTTTCCTTTCCATTGTAAAGGGCAACAAAGGAGAATCATGAAGAAAATATGCCCACTAAGAACTAAGAAGCTATTATATTTTATTTCTTTACGTAAAGAGGGATAACATTTTCTTGTGACATAAAAAGAAATCTCTAAAGGATAAGTAATAGGCTCGTTGGGAATCGGAGTAGTATTTCTATTGTGTGCTATACTGAGTTGTCAGAACTGCTGCTGTGTTTTAATTTTACTATTTCATGAAAATAATCTTGAAATCATTTATTCAGCAGATGCTACTTTTTTCTTTCATTGTCTCTCTTCTTTGCTTTCTTATTCTATTTTTGCAAAGACACTTTTCCTTCTTCTAAACGTATAGCAGAGATGGTATCCACCTAGAACTTATACAGTACAGTTAAATACAACTATATAACCTAGAACCTAGTCAGTAGTTGATACTGCTAAATTATATTCATGACGGAAGGAAGACCAGAAACTTCATTTGCTTAAAAAACTAGTGTATTGTTGAATACATGGCAGTTCTAGTTTTCGAAATTATGGGTCCGCTAATACAAAGAGAATAAATGTCGAAGCAGCAAGAGTATATCTTTGCTAAAGGGCATGAGGAATGAAGCTTCTTTGAGTCGAGTATCTCATTACTTTGAGTAAGATTACAGACGGGACTTTATAAAAATAAGACTTGATTAAAATCAGCGATGTTAACTGTAAACCTTCGTGCGATATAAAAAGCCATGTTTAAACCTAATTGTAAGTGTGAGAATTAAAGATGAAGGAGAATTAGCTTGGCGCATCTTCTTTTACAAGGTAGTCCGATAGTTTTCTATTAAAAATAAGGGATTTTTCCTGTCTTAAATACGGGAACAGCCCACACAAATAAATGGTATGCTACGAAGTTTGCGACAGAAAAGATTAGATGAATTTGACTTTCTAACCGGCGACTTAAAATTTACTTTTCTCTATTTCAAATGCGTATAGCCTTTATTTATAAAATTGTGACTATCTCTTTACTCCTACTTGGTAGGTTAATATACTTTATCAAGGATATATCTACATTCTAACTGCGCATAATTTAAGTAGCGATCTACATTAATTCGTGGACATAGTTTAAGTTTTGGCCTTTTATTTAAATACAAGCATTATATACGTTTTAGCAGTGGAAAGTTACTGGAGATATGTAACTTTCTCATAGTTCATCTACCCAAGAGGAGCCAAGGAAATGCCAAATGAGAAACAGCTATCCAAGGACCAAGAATTAATGTCATATCCAAAATATATGACGAGGAGATAGTTGGTAAAGGTATTAAACTTTTAGACAGGCAGTGAAAGTATAAAAATATTACTTACTATTCCTAGAGTAAGTTTGTAGTGGGCGCTTGCATAACAGTATTATTAAAGGGGGGGGGTTATGAGGTGAAGGAATACATTATTCCAATAAAATACCACCACATGGACCAGCAACCCAGAGAAAAAGTGAGGCAGTTGGCTTCAAGCTAAAAAGTTAGGCTTACTATTGCTTGACTTTGGCTGGTGGCCAGCCATTTCGATCATCATTTTGGTCGACAGCCGTGACTGTGTATCTCGTAGGCACAAATGAAAACCTTACAGGCACACTGTTGAAGTGGTAGAGAAAGTTGGCTCGATTATATGATATACAGAGATTTCTATTGAAACAGTATTGGGTATGCCCAAAAGGTTTCGAGCCCTGATATTGGAATATCGAAGTTACAATATAGAGTTATAAAACAAATGCGTTACAAAATGCGGAAAAGTACGCTACAGTGGAGTATTTTTATCATATGAATGTATAAATTGAGGATATTCAGCGTTCCAGAGCTGATTTAAGGTGGAAAGAGGAAGGAAATGCTTAATTATGCGTCTCTGTTTCGGGTTAATTAACTTATAATAAAGAACTAAAGTATGTATGGCCTTAATTTTTGAATCTCAAACGCTACGTACGAAAACCTAACACTCTGATAAGTACTATCTTGATTTTCATATATAACTAGACCTCAAGAGAAGCTAGGCACCCGAAATATTGTAATATCCCCCCGTCCCCACTTCATCATCCATCTACCACAATTCCACCGGGCATACCCTTCTTCCTCCTTCCACCGTTCGCTCCTTCCCCAACTGCCCAACCTCTTCCCCCGTTCGTCCTTCCCCAATTTCCACATCTCTCACAGTTCTCCTCTTCCCCCGTTCGTCCTTCCCCAATTTCCACATCTCTCAGTTCTCCTCTTCCCCTGCTCGCTCCTTGCCGAATTCCCACATCTCTTACAGTTCTCCTGTTCCCCTGTTCGCTCCTTCCCCAATTTCCCCATCTCTCACAGTTCTCCTATTCCCCTGTTCGCTCCTTGCCCAATTTCCACATCTCTTATAGTTCTCCTCTTCCCCTGTCCACTTCTTGTCCAATTCTCGCATCTCTCACAGTTCTCCTCTTCTCCTGTTCGCTTTTTCCCCAATTCTCACATCCCTCTTCCCCAGTTCCCATTCCCTCTACAATCTTCCTCCCCCTTTCCCAAGTTTCAACACATAGCAGAAACCTCACTCTTCTCCCTTCCCCCTCCCCGATCTCCCTCCCTTTCCAAGTTCAAACATATATTTGAAGCTTCCCCGTCTCCAGTTCCTCCCCACCCATTACAGTGAGACATTGGTATATCACTTTTACAATTAATCAGTGTTCATGGCGTACGTTACATTTTTTAAATAGCCTATGCGACTAAACATTTTAAGACTAATTTCATGAACTTCTGTTGAGCGGTTTAGGAGATTACCTCGGCCAAAGTAAAAGTAACGAAAAAAGGGCTACTCACTATGTTAAAAAGGTAACCTAAAAATGGTTTAAATTTAACTGCTAGTTAGTTAATTACTTTTAAAATACAGCATTGCTACGGCGGTCTAACGCTGACAAATTCGAACAGTTTGAGACTATTTTCATAAAAATCCATCCACGTTTTAATTACGAACCGATGTTAGAAACACAGAGGCTCCTATTTAGTAAAATGGATACTGGAAACTTGAACATTTTTATACTTTGCTTACATCCATCGAACGTAGAATAAATCCCCCGGTTGGAGAAAATAAGAACTGTTTGCTTTTGTCGTTGAGCAGTTGCACACCGGGTGGCAATTTTATATTATAAGGGTACGCATGAAATTATTTTTAAATTACCAATATTTTAAGTAGGTTCGTTACGCACAAAGAGCTTTTATGATAGTGTCGACATAAACCTACCGTACCAGAAGTAATAGTACATTAATAGTTACCCCCTCCCCCTAATAATTCGCCGCTCAAATGACCCTAAGCAATAATTCCATTCTGAGGTACAAGAGGAATTCCTCAGAGAAGTTATTTTCCCAACTACGGTACTTTGGTTCGGACCGACAGACATTTAATTCAGAGGGTTGAAGATAAATTCCATTGTGACCTAGCTAAAGTGACCGAGTGGTTTTTTTACTTTCCGCTGACACAGGATTTTCTTTCTTCAAGATGTCAAAATTTATTTAACTCAAGGAGAACATTTTACTAGTTGGAGAGATTTTCCTTAGAGCCATGTTGATCCTCACTCAATACTTCAAAATGTAGATAAATAACTGGGTATTCATTGAGCTTCGATTAGATAACCCGTTGGTTGAGAAAGAAAAAATACGTCTTCCGTCGGTGTGGACATTATTTAATGCCATGGAGTGGTTTGTTCAGAACTTCAGCAAGTTTCGGTTCGACTGTTTCAAATTCAAATTCATGAAATGTAGCTATTTTGCTACTTCAGCCGGTTTGAGTGTAAAGAACGGGCGAAACTTTGTTATGAGAAGTGACACTTAAATGCTACGGAGACTACAAATACTGTGTCCTTGAAATAATACTGTTTTGTACGATATCGTTTTTCTTGGTTTTGTATTCTGTTCCTGATGTTTGAGCAAGCCGAAGCTCTCAATTATTTCAAATTCAGGTGTACATTCCAATTTAAACCAATATATTATTACACAAAGGGTTAGAAATAAATTGCATGTCTCACAAATCCTATAGTTTTAGCCCAGTTAATTAGGCAAATATGACCACGCTATCCATCTGTTTGTCGGTGAATCTGTGTGTCTGTCTGTGTATCGCCTCAATAACTCGAGAAATAATGACACCACACCGCTAAAATAAAATTGTTCACACGGGTACTAGTGCTAGTTTTCAAGTTAAAGTTAGTAAACCAACCATATCAAAGCATCCAGTGACCCGTGGGGGTCAACATAACCCCCACTGGCCTGAAATTTCCATGCACATTTTACCTCTACTTTTGTTTAAGAGTAACTTAAATGATAGATTATTTTGGCTAAAATCCAAGGTTTTAGGTACGCGTGGGGGTTAATTGGACCCGGTTGGGTGAAAAATGTCAAATGTTGTCCTACTTTGGTTGGAAAGAAACAATAAACAGATTATTTTTGCTAAAATCCAAAGTTTTAGGTACAGGGGGATTAATTATACAAAAAAATAACATAAAAGGGCTGTGCCCGTACATAAAAAGAAATGGCTGATGCTGATTAGGTCGGACATAGACAATATTTTTAATGGGTATGGGTTATTGAAATGGATAACTGATTAAATAAATAGTCAGTGACTACCCCGGACCAAATACGCAATCAGCCTTAAATGAGTTAAACGTGCAGCGGTCATATTCTTAAAACAATTTAATGGGCTCACATAGCTGCTTGGAGGACGTTTTAACTTCTCCCGAGAGGAGTTATTTCTGAGAAAATGAATGTATTATACCGATATAGTTGGTAAATTATGCGCAACAAAAGTCTACATCTGCAGCACGTACTGGCTGAAGTTGTTTAAGTGAATCTATTAATCGAAGGCAGCTCCACATGGAGGCCGCTATGCCGCTGTACACGTTTAGTAAGGTATACATACGCACGTTTGGATATTCATTTAACCCTCTCCACTTTAAAAAAATTGTAATATTACCATCATTGAAAGTGGAGGACAACCCAACTTCCATACTTCAGTGTTAAATTTAATTTGAAAATTAATCTGCAGATTATTAATAAACAGCCTAAGACATGCGTATGATTTCAAATACTGAAATTTAGAATGTGACTTAAAGAAACGATCTTGGATTTTTGTTATAACTCTTTTACTTGTTCTCGTTTGAAATTCTTAACAGTATACCGAGAAATATCTTGGTTGAATTAAATAGGGGAACATGCTTTCTCAGAAATATCTCCTTTCCTTTACTGGCCTAGAAAATATTGGTCGCTTAGCCTAGGTTTACACTTATTATGCTTCCGTCTACAAAATCTTTTACAAGAAACTATCGGGCGGGAGTTAAAGGGCGTAGGGTGGGATACAGAAAGAGATTAAAAGGTTACAACGTTGAACATGAAGACAAAGTTGGGAGTTGGAACACCTCTTAAACTTTTTATACCTGTTTTTGATGGAATGACAAAGGAAAAAAAAAATATTTATACATTTTTTCATCCTTCTTCATAGAACCATTACACTACTAATTCTTAAAAACTCTCTTGACTGGTCTCATTAGTTCTAGTGGTGTAAAAACATATAGTCGACAGCGTTACTTCTAGTACAGCCTCTTGTCTCTTGCAATTTCAATACGATACAAATCAACATCAAAACAGCTCAATACCAAACGCACACAACAGGACACAGCTAGGAAGAGAGAAAAGCGGAGGGAAAACGTATACATGCTGAAAAATGCCATGGTCATGCATCCATCTTTGTTATGCTGTACTGAAACATGTTCTCTTATAAAACACAATGCGTGTAACCTTTGAGATAAAAGGGAAGAAATTTGTTCGAAAACTATTGAAACTTCGAAGATGAGTCTTCAATAATAGAACTGGCATTGGCAAGAAGAAGGGGCACTACTACTAAATGAATGAAACTGGAACATCCAGAGACACATTCTGAGATAAGCTGATGGTCTCTGTAGAACTCTTCTAACATCTCGCACCTCGTCGATAGTAATTTCTTGCTGGTAAGAGAGAGAAGCGTGGTAATGAGTTTTATGGATGAATTGTCTTACTCGAGATGTTTGCAGAGATTGATGTGGGTTTATGTTCGTGAGCAATGAGGATGATAATACTTCTCCTGCTACTAGTGCAAATGATAACTTGGTGGGTATATAGAATAGACGTAGTCCCGAACAGTTTACCACCCATATAAGTACCCTCTAGGAACAAAAGCTTCCTGGAAGTTGCGGCTTTACATTGGAAATGCTCAGACCAACTCTGAGACTGCTGAGGTTTCTTGAAGCTTTATTTTGGAAAGCGGGTGCAATCACAGGAGCTTATCTAAGGATCCTATTCCGTTCCACCCAAGCTATGACATGTGATGATGGTGGTGGTGGGCGGTCGTTGTGATGATCGTGTTGTTTTATCAGAAATGTTATATGATTTAATATAATTTCATACCTTACCTTCACATTGTAATCTTCGGTTGGTGTGTAAGACCCCCTACAAAAAGTAAGGCGGAGGTTGGATCGACTAGGATCTCATCAAGAAGCTAACGCGTTTAGAGCGAAAGAAAGTGCGAGGCTTAGTTTGTCCAAGCTCATCACCAAAGCTCACCAGTTCCACTTTTATCCTACAACAGAGGATTACGAGATCATTCTTAAGGAAACAAATGATATGCTGTTTATGTAGAAGGTTCTTCTACCCTTATATGGGCTCTATCTAACGCACACCACAGCGACTTTAACGTTCCTTCTTGGATGACTAACGTTTGTCACTTATACTGTCGTTCAAAGCTTGGTAGATTGAGGATTAACCACACCATGGGCCAGATACCTTTCCGAATTTAGTTTGGAGGAAGATGGGAAGGCTGTTTTATAAGTATGGTCTATTAAGCGTCAAATAGGATTCTGCAGGATAAGTAAATGAACTTTGGAGGTGTTACTCTTCGGAGTAGCTAAGCAGGTTTTATAATTTACCTTCAGAGATAGTTGATTCATGATGGAAGTTTATAATGTCTGTCCTACTTTTGGAAATAATTTAGAAAGGTGTGTGTATTAATTACACTATGCAAATTCTATTTGGATTTACTTTGGTATTAGATAATTTATTTCATCTCATCTTTTACATACACGCATTCTACAATTTAGATTAAGTCTGAAACTTCAAAAAGAGAGGATTCATATGGAATAATTTTAGGAACTGTACAAAATTTATGAATAAATAAGTAGCTCTTAGGTGGAGTGTACTCAAGAGGGAATTAGGTAACTGATTACTTCTGTATGATTCAATATCCGTAATGGATTCCGTATCCGGAGAAGCTGGAATGGGCAACAGCTGTAGCTGGAGAGTAGTGGACTCCCAAACCGGCAGTCTTGGCAAGAGCTGGAGCATAGGCGTGGTGGGCCAAAGCTGGGGCAGCGTATCCGTGGGCAAGAGCTGGGGAAGCGTATCCATGGGCAAGAGCTGGGGCTCCATATCCGTGGGCAAATGGGGAACCGTATCCGTGGGCAAGAGCTGGGGCAGCGTATCCATGAGAAAGAGCTGGGGCAGCGTATCCGTGAGCAAGACCTGGGGCTCCGTAACCATGAGCAAGTGGAGCAGCGTATCCGTGGGCAAGAGCTGGGGCTCCGTATCCATGGGCAAGAGCAGGATGTCCGTAAGCGACTGGGTGGGCAGCGTATCCATCATTGGTAACTCGGATGTCAGTCTTTCGGACGCTAGAGTATGGAGAGTCGATGGCCTATTAAAACAAATATACATTTATAGAGTTTATACAGGCAAATCGTGGAGAAAGGTCTGTAGAATAGTGGAATATGTCGAGAAAGGGGAAGTTTTACTTTAGATTGCTTAGAGACGGAGCTAAGTCCAGCAAATCCTCGGACTGTATGCTCAGATTGAGATCCTAGAGCGTATTGTCCATCCAAGTATCCTGGAGTGATAGCTGCGGCAGCAGCGACGAAGGTACAGATGATGATGGTCTGGAATAAATTAATCGTTGTTTTAATATTATCTCTGTTTGATATAAATGTTAGAATAGAAACCTGAAATACCTTGGCGAACATTGTGCTTGAGTTTAGTTTTCTCTGAAATTTGAGCTCAAAATACTGTATCAGTTGAAAAGGTTGCTGAAGTGATACTGAATAATAAACTGCAAAGTTAGCGATATTTATATGCGTACGAAAAAAACATTTGATTGAGATTGTTCACGTCAGGGCGTTCCATTCTTGATACATTAATTCTAGCAATTTTTGGTCTTGTATTACTATTGGGATTAGCAAGAGTTGGAGGGTCACACCATAGAATCCTACATACAAAGTTTGATTCATAGGGTTAAAATAATCTGCAAAACCTTCGATAAACATATGAACAATAAATGAACTATATATAGTTTAGTTTTAGAACATGAATAGTTTTGCATAGTTGAATAGGCAGATTTCCTCACTCCTTTGGTTAGGCTAGAGCCTAGCTTGCTAACTAACTAGCAACTGGTAGGAATCCCTTCACTTTTAGAATAATTAAATTTAAGCTAGTACGAAAGAAATCAAAAGTCAAATCAAGAAGCTGTCTCTTGATTTAACAAAAGGTCAAAATATTGTGTCCGATTCCCAGATTGCCATTAGTCATTAGGAGTATTCGCTCCAATTTAGTGTGAGCTGTTGTGAGAGCAATAATTAATGTAAGTCAAGCTGCTGATTAAAGGCTTTCGTCCGATGCATATAATTACTTGCAAACAAACCTAAATGAAGTAGCAATATAAGCATGAAAGCGTACCTAAGAAATTATATTTAAAATTTAATCCTATTTATGTTCATGATATTTAGTGTTTTTATTGTCCTATTGACTTAATTTAGCACTGTTTAGATGTTAAGATTACTGATAATCTTGAAAATCCACTTCTTATACTTAATCGCTTCCATCACTGTTGTATAACAAAACCCAAATCATTAATCGACAGCTTTTCAGCACCTACGATTAAATTTAAAATAATGAAGACAGTCAAATAAGAAGACCTTTTTTAGTTTTCGAAGCTATAAGCCACTTTAAAAGCAGATGCATAAAAAGTACTAGAACAGAATAACTGGGGATTTATCTCGGAATTTGTATCATTAAAAACGCTCCTTGAAGCATAATATTTACACTAATTATTTTAATTACAGTGTTAAAATCGTCACTTAAACCTTTCATCCTTAAAGTCCAAGTCAAAGGTTTCTTGGACCTATTTTTTTCCTGTTCATTCTGGTGTAGTTAGTTTTTATGCTCCTACATTTTTTGATTCGTTACATATACGCACTGTTTATTAAAAAACAATAGCGAGTAATTTATGTTCCAATAATTTGCAGTAGACTACTGCATCTGATATCCAAGACATAATCGTGCATTACAGATTGTTTGCACATATTCTCAGGTTTTTAATTCCAAGTGACATTGATTAGTATCTTGATTTGAGCTGTCCTAAGATGCTTTGACTGTTCATTTAATTTTATGAATTTATGAATGTGGTTTCCGTCGTTTACACTTAAGTGTTCAATAGGCAAACATTTGCAATTACTATAGGTCGATACAAATAGTATCCCTGCCGGCCGGCAATCGTGATAAGCCTATAAGTTGACGTTCTCCCCTTGCCTTACCTTGGTTAATCATCAACAAATTGTTCTAACCTGGCAGGGAACGAGTTTACTATACTTGCAGTAGAATGCAATGCACTAAAGAAAGCCATAAGGACACATACGCATATAGTCAGTATCTTAAACACAACCACACCCTCCCTTGAGGTTTTTGTTGTCAATTCCTGCACTGCTTGCCTCAGGACTTAGCTAACTTTGAGCATGAAATGGAAAACATGTAGCATTACGACTGTAAACAAAAAGAACAAGTATCAGTAACACAAACTGTCTAAATTTGATTGAGCTGCATTTATAAACCTTGCAGCAAATAAAAGCCTAGCAAAAATCTTTTGCCATATCATTCTAATGAGATTATCAATGATCTTAGAATACCTACCCGACTTTAAATTGGATCTTTGTTATTTTTGTTCTTGTGATGATTTGTATGCAATTCTTAGTTTTGAAAGGTTAATACGCAAGGATTAAGTGAGAGGGGGATTACACAATTTATCTACCAATACCAATTTAAATGGTGTTGGCCGGCCAATCCTGTCGTTCCCATTAATTGCCACTAGTACATAAGTTAAGTTTAAAAATTTGAGTAACCGAATAGATATACATAGTTTTAATGATAATGCGTAATCAACAAATTTAACCGTCCTATGATTTAAGACTGTTGCTGATTGCTAAAATAAAAAAATCATTTTAATATTCTGTATCTCAAGTTTAGCAGTAAGCTTTCCACGATATTTTGATCCTCCCTTCCCTTGATATTCCTTGGTGTTTCGGCCTGTAATGTAATCCATGCTGGTTTATGTAAAGTTTGACCTTAATTTTGACAACCATTCCAACAATCACTAGCAATGACAAAATATCATTAAGTATGTCATTGTTAATTGCATTCAAAAGAGATTTTATCGATTAAAAATATCTTAATGTTAACTTCTACACAGATGGACGGATCAAGGATAAATTTCACAGGCTGACATGAGTTTCATTCAATTTCTTCAGTGCCAAACCGTATTTACGCTTACATTGTATAGTTATATATTTCAGAAATTTGACTACCACTATCGTATGAATCAACAATAATTTGAAAACACTTAGCTTTTGTACTCCAACTGACCATGAAATTCAGTGTATGCACTTTCAATGCCCTTATAAATAAAACTCAACTCTCAACTTTTTTAAATCAGAAGGTAAAATTGCAGAAAATTACGAATTAGTTAACCTAATCCTCACTAATTACAAATTTGTTGACCAATCAAGCTCTAATAGATTTCCCCATTATGTGTACCAAAGCTCGTATTCTCCAAATAACATCAGAGTACTTATTTTCCTATTTCCGTTGGATCAAACGCAGTAAACAGTTAGTCACAGATTTAGATTATAGAGTTCAGCTGCAAAACTATATTAAACGATAGGAATCCGTGCAAAATTTCCAACATCATTTATCCCCGAAGTTAAATTTGAGCGTAAACAAATTTCATCTATATAGTAATGCAGATAATAGTGAGGCAGGAAGATTTTATAATAGTAATAAAAGGCATGAAGTTTCCTGATGTTAAAAGAAGTTGAAAGTTAAAAGAAGAATGAGAATAGCATGAACAATTTTTTTTCCATGCAGAACTTGTGCCTTGGTAGAGGACGCATATGGATGCGGAGATTGGAATTCAAGTCCCTCAAAGTTTTTTAATTGACGTTAATATGCACTATTGAAATTTTTCTCATCCCACTGGCTTTCAATTGATGCTCCTACTAACTTCATCTCTGTATCTTCAATACTATTTTATTATGCAGTAGTAGATATGAGTTACTAATGCTTCTTCCACTAAACATAGTAGTACCCACCAGCAGAGAAACAATTTTCATTAGAAGTAATTTAGACCTTGTGTTATAATTACACTAAACACTTCACATATTTGAAAATTCCCATTGCTCTAAATAAACTCGAATCAAATGTGGACATTTCTTCGAAATCAAATATTTTCGCTTATTTTTCTAGTTAAAAAAGTTATTATTTTCATAAACCTGACCTATCGCAGAATTCAATGTCACAGCTGCATTAATCGGGGCATAAATAAGAAGGCTTCTCGGAAGAAAATTATTTACTTCTAGTTATTTCATATAATGGGCACCATAGGGTAATACCAATTTGTAACGTTTGTACATTGCAACTAAAGCGGAAAGGCAAATTGCTTATCAACTAGTTTTAAGATGAGACTTTTATAACTATGACAAGAAGAAGAACAAAAGAACCAGAGAAGGCCTTACCAATATAAATAAAATCAGTTGAGTTTGGTTAAGAGGTGTATGCATGTCTGTTCATTAAGGTATAGTTAAAACTGGCACGAAATTCCACTTAACGACTGAATATTCCGCGCCGCAGTTGCTCTTTACGGCTCCACAATTTTTGAGAAACATGGATAACCCCATATTACATGATATGGCCTTATACGCCTAGTAGAAAGTAAAATGAAGTACTAAGCTAGGACACTACCTTCTAGTTGTAGGATTTAAAACGTTCACTACTAGAGTTACCGACTACAGAGTTAGTTGTGGCCTTTATGATTTGCTTGAGTACAAATTATTTTGATTAAAAAATGTATTTTTATACACTTAAAAAAATTGCAGATGAAATCGCGGAGAAATGCACTCTCTAGATGAGTATGTCGGAAAGAACGTGACTAAAATTTAATTTGAATTACTTGCTTGTCTTTCTACTTTGTGTAAAGATTTGTCAACCAACTGGAATTTGGAATCTTGTAGTAATCTCATTTTTATGATAAGTTTACAGCGCATATTTATGAATTATGAGTCTTCGCACAGTCAGTATTACTTTTCATTTCGAATGATGTCTGTCTAGTCACTTTACTTCCTTTATGCAGTTTATTCATAGCTCTTTTTGTTTCTTTCATTTTCATGTTACCATGTACTATATTGCGTTCCAATCATAACGATATGATTCAGCTACGAAAAAAGGTTAAGAACCATTGCATTGTGCACAGACCGAAGGAAACGGCAAAATGACTTACATTTTTTCTGTGTCGTTGGCAAATACAATAGATCGTTGTAAACGGGCGTAGCGAAGGCTAGCGTGGGGTATTGGAGGCAAGTTGAGACCGTTTGTGGTGTTGAGGGCAAGTTGAGACATTCCGGGGTGTTGGGGGAAGTGGAAACATTTTGGGGCGTTGGGGACAAGTGGAGACATTTTGGGATGTTGGGGGCACTTGGAGACATTTGGGGGGGGCAAGTTGATACATTTTGGGAAGTTGCGTGCAAGTGGAGACATTTTGGCATGTTGAGGGCATTTTGAGACAATTGGGGGTGTTAGGGGAACTGTGACAAGTTTTTGAGGTTGCATGAAGTTGTCACGGTTGTGGGTCGGCAAGGTTCCGTTCCTGCGGGGAAGGCAGAATACAGGAGAACCCGGACTAATGTTTTTCATCAATTGTCCAAATTGCAGATAATTTTAAGTTTAATGCCCAGAATGTAAGTTCTAAGTGCAGTGATTGTCTTGTGATTTTGAACAAGTCACTTATACGCTTGACTAAGTGAGTCAGTGTCATATCATATCCAATTTTTAAAATGACTTTAATGTTAACGCTGCATTAATAATTACAGTAGAAGATGGCTCTCTTGTATACGCAGATCTTTATTAATACGCGAGGGTTGAATACTGAGTTTACAATAAAACGGATATTTTAGTATCAATTTTACAATAATCAAAGAGGAGTTATTTGTTATCTGCATACGTTTACTGTTTGCAATGCCGAAAAAATTGTTCAAAATTCTGAATTTCATATTTCAGGTATCCTGGGTACGACATCGAGACATTCACATCTTAACGGTGGCCACCTACACATATACAAGTGATCAAAGATTCCAAGCTATCCACCAAAGAACAACGGATGAGTGGACGCTTCAAATAAAATACACTCAGAAGAGAGACGCAGGGATCTACGAGTGTCAAATCAGTACTCAACCCCACCGAAGCTTTTATGTCAATCTCAATGTTGTTGGTAAGCATGTTCTTCTCACTTTAACATTTTAAACGCCTGATAGTCATTAACCATGCTGTTTTATATTATTATGATGTAATACAGCATTCAGAGACAATATAGTACAACAATTCAAAGTAATAGGAAGGTAATGCGTTTTGTCTTAAAGCTCATCTCAAACACCACAATTCTAAATTTATATGCAAGATACTCTCCGTACGAAAGTTTACTACGTCGTAAAACTTTCAAACCATCGTTATTTCTCCGACCACCACCTCCCCGGTCACCCTCTCTGAAGTGACAGCAGTGATCTCCCTAGCCGAATGACTTTAATACCGATATAAATTCTTATCATAACGTTAATCCTTACCCAACTCAGATTCTGTCACACTCCTAAGTTTTACAGCCTATTAAACTTACATCATATAATCTACAAACAAAGGTACTGTAAATATAAGTCCATCCAGTAATAGCAGTAGGAATTAATATCTAACTTTTCCATAGCGTTTAGCTATTAGGAGCAAAAACTATCCGCCTCCAAGATCTTCTCAATGTAATTGAAGTTCCAATACAAACCTCACCATATCAGTCCTCTTCCCTGGTCTTCTTCTTAAAGGCTGTTCGTTTGGTCTGATAAATTTAAATTTGCATAGTCTCTCCTGCCTGTGAGTCTTAACTTTTTGATTAGATTGGCAGTAGCTCTTCTCTCACCCATGGACTCTCCACACATACTTACGTCAAGTAGTAATTAAACGCAAGTTATTCATAAACTACCACTACTGCCAATGCATCCGTGGCATACATCTTTGTGTTGAGCCTTTCCATTTTAACCTTATTTCCTATTACCGTACCAAACCCACCGACCTGATGCATCGTTACTTTGCTATAACGTATCTGATCACCTCAAACCAAAGTATGCAAATTAAATCTTCACCAGAGAAAATATGTGGCTTAGTTCGATCTCATCCATCACAAGAGAATATTCCTTCCCCGGTTTTACTTCAACAACGATGAATACTGAATAGGTAGTGGAATCAGTCTAACGTTGTAATACTATGTACTAAAGAGAAAATATCCACATTGAAATGCTATGCTTAATCATCTACTTGTCAGTGGAACTTAGTTCGCAGTTTGTATTAAAAGTTGAACTTCCGTCTCTGTGGATGCAGTCACTAGCCTACTTCCAACTCCTGGCTTATTAGTTGGTTACTTCCTCTACATTTGATTGGAAAAGGGGCTTGGGTACGTGAAAGTAGACAAGGAAACTTTTCTTGACGTCTCTGCGGGTTTAAGGATCTGTTTGGAAGCTCTGCTGTTGTTTCTGAAAGTCAAGTAAAATAAAATAAAACTAGGGATGCCTTTCACCCGTGAAAATAGGAAACAATAGTTCGTTGTAATATGCAGTGAGGAACTTTCAGTATCCCCGTTTACTAAAGACTAAAACGACATAAAACGACTTTTAAGGTTGGAGAGAAAAGATATTCTTTCTCGAAACATTGAGATGATGAGAGTTGAGGACATAATTAACTGAAGTAAATTGTCCGTTTCCTATGCAAGATACATACTTTTATAAAGTTATTAAGGGATGAAATCCCTTTATGCGAATGCTCTTTCTGTACGTATGCACGTCTCCACGCTCTCATGCCCAAACGGTTCAACGTTTAAACTTCCGGTTTCCGATATCGGTATATCGGGTTGGATAGATGTGAAGTTTGAATATGAACGAAATCGATCACCCCCTGGGGGGCAGGTGAGGTCAAAGGTCACAATTTCATCCATGATGACCCCTATCAAGTATGGTATCGTTTGAAAGGTACAAGCTAGTGCAATTTGAAACAGGTGTCGAAATTGTTCCGCAACACTCAGGTCAAAAGTTAAGACCTCGCAAAGGTCACGATGGGGCAAGTTATGACTTCAATGCCAAATGGTAGCACAAGTGTCTAAAAACTGTCTAGGACACAATGTGGTCAGCGGGGCCGTTACCCTGGCCGTTACCGTGATTTTGCGAAATTTATTTCAATGGTTAACCTTCCGTAATTAGGTCATGCAGTGTGTGCTTACTATTTTAAACCCCTTAACTGATAAATACTAACGCAATGAAAATCTAGCTGTCCTGCCATCCAGGTACAGTTTATTACGAGTCTACGAGTTAGTGGCCAACGACGTAGTACCCAGCGACGCACTACGGTAAATGGACTTGGTGGCCAACGACTTAGTGGCAAATAGACTTGGTGGCCAAAAAATATTATAGCAGTTTTGGCTAAAAATAAGTCACGCATTTTAATTTTATGCCTCAAACCGAAGAGTTTAATAAATTTTAGCTGCAGAAGACTTCGTTAATCATTATCATCATTCATCAGGACTATTAATTAAGGAACATATACAATTTCCCCGTACATCTATCTTTTACAGTTTTGAAAAGAAAATCTCAATGAATGAAAACTCTTTCCATTCATTATCTTATATTTTCCTGTGCTCTCTTTACCTTTTGCTTGGCTTTATATGGAGCTTTCCGGTTTATCTTTTTATTAAATTTAAAAACTCTAAAGAACACACCAGTAGCTATGGTCTCGGATAAGCCCTAAGACAAGACTTAGGACAGTTTAAAAAAATATTTTCGAACATGGGTCGTAGCCAAGGGATGTCGTAACCGGGGGACTTACGACGTCGTAGTCGCTAAGACACCTACGAACATCGGCGCCCTTGATACATATTTCAGATTTTTAATTATTTTTTAAATTTCGATTTTTTTTAGAATTTTAATGTTTTTTCATGAGATAGAACTGATGGTTTTTATCAAATCATCTAATTCAACGAAAACCACCGTTTTAGAATAGATCTCAAAAAATCAAAAAATATCAATTTTTTCTCAACATTTAAAAGATTTTCCAAAAAATTATTTTTCAGTTTCAAAACAATGGAGGGTTTTTTAAGGTGAGTTTAAAATTTCCATTAGAAAATCGGATGAAAATTGAGAGAGTATAGTTCAACTTATTACAAATATACAAACAGGTATACCGTATAATCTCGAATACACGCCGGGACCACTATTCAATTTTTGACTTTTTTGAGGGGGCCACTATTCGGAGGGGCTACTAATCGGGAGGGGCTACTAATATTTTAATTTTTTTAAAAGCATCCCTTACTTTGAAAAAACATTAGCATTAACTACTTTATTTCATTCTTGAATATCAAAATACAGAAAACAAAATTAATGTTCAGTCAGTAGAACTACTGCTATCGTCCTCATCTTTCGAGGTTCCACTTCCCAAACTGCTATCCTCGTCTTCAATTACAACTTCATTTTGCTCCAGTTCATCGGTATCTTCACAAACTGATATTTGAATTAATGACTGGTCCCTTTGATAAGCAAATGCACGCGATAAGCAAATAAATCAATCGTTCTCTGTTGTAGAAAGCGTTTTATTTACTGCATGGTTAAAAGTGTATTAAACGCATGGGGAAGCGACTCAATGCCCCAGGGTTACTATTCGAGAGGGGCTACTAATAAACAGTTTCGAACTTCAGAGGGGGGCCACTATTCGAGAGGGGCCATTATTTGAGGAGGGCCTCTATTCGAAATTATACAGTATCAATCGTTATGTTGTAGATTATTAATTATTAATTATTAACAACGTCATCTACAAATGGTATACGAAAGGAAGATTTTTTCAGAGGCAGCGAACGGAATTGTGATACAACGACCGATGATACAGAAATTGGTTCAAGATAGGCGCACGAATATATTGGAAGGAAATATTAAAGCATACAGAAAGAATATATGTACACGGTATTCTTTTCAAGATTGGTACAGGAAGCTTGATAATGCAGTCTGAACTTTGAGTGGGCTTATAAAGGAGCAAGCATGCATATCCGTACATTAAAATAATTGATTGCTTCGAAGTTCGGAGGTGCATTTTATACGCTCTCAAACAGAACTGCTATAGTTTGTCAAAAACCTTTTCAACCTCTTTAAAAACTGGCATAGAAGCTTAGATACTACTGAAATTAGTCAAATTTAAGATCCCAGCCTATGAAGTACATCCGTCCTTGCTTGTTTTTATGCTGCAACGAGAAGAAGGTTAGTTGAATATTTACATGAACCACTACTACAAACTTAAGATCTAGAGAGAGAGAGAGAGAGAGAGAGAGATGTTGGACTATATGGTTCAAGTAAGGGCTATTTTTTAACTTGCGAAATATGCTTGGGCAAGGAAAAATAAAAATATCTCTGTCATGTAAAGAAAGTTGGTTGTTCTTCTCAAGATGAAGTAAACAAGTCTCTTTTTGCTGCCGTATAAAATTCCATCTGCTTTTGCTGTAGTACTTGTTAGGAAAAGTACAAAAGTAGACCTTGAGGTCCCCAATCTATTCTGCAAAAGAAAGTCTAATTCGAAGCCTGACTAACCTGTATTCTCGTATTGTATACTGTAGTAGTAAGCGTGCTTTCTAAGTTCCAATGTGGCATTACGCATAAGAGTCCACCAGTACTCTGCTCAGAGAAAGAAGGTAGCTCAAACGGAACGATGAAAGTATCGAAGCGAGGATGAGTCCCAGGAACTTCCGTGGACGTACTTCGGTACGATAGTAATACAGTTTGGCGAATGCGATCATTTGCATTAATAGTGGCGCTGATGTTGGTTCTTGTGTCCTAATTTGCATTCATTCTGCCTTTGTGGGCCTACATAGGAGAGGTGTACTAATCTCTGACAAAGGATTTTGAGTCAAAAGGCTGAATTCTATACTTTTGTATGGGAAAGCTTTGGAATTTCGCTACCGATTTAGACTCGGATGGGCACTCATACTGTACTTACTTTCACTCTTTACAGACTGCCCTACTGGGGAATTGTTTTTGTTTCACTATCATTATATTAGGTAGGTTGGAAGTACGGATGAGGCTCCTAGTATTGCTTTGCCGAGTACAAGCATGTAGTTTAGTAGCGAAATGGGTGGAATGGTATTGTTCTAAACATGCTACTATTACAACATATCTACTTCCTTTGTTCCGAGTAATGAATGAAAGAAAGCCAGTCAAAACTAACAAAATGCCTATTCAATTCAAACTAACTCCAACTCTTTAAACAAGAGGAGACTCAATGGTACCAGCTTAATGGGATATGAGCGTACTATGAAAATATCTGCTAAGCTGGAAACTAGAAGGTATGAATGCACTGTCAACCGTCGGGATGCTCTAAATAAATAGAAACTGTAGTAGAAAAATGTATGCAGCTTGTGACTGCTCATAGGATTGTTAATTGGCTATGTTCATGTTGTTCTCACACTTGATCTCTATGAATTGATACTTTTAAGTCTTCATGTGGGCAAACATTAAAGGCGATAAGCCTTATAGTTTCTTGATTTTGAGCAGGAATGCAAATTTTGATGGAATTTGAAGCACGCATCACCGTCGGCGTTTCTAGAGTCCGCTTTTAATATGACGCCGCATTCCATGCAATGAAGTTAAAATTACTTCTTATTGAGTGGAAAAAATATTTTTTTTAAGGAATATAGATGGGCGGAATCTTACAAACTTTCCTAGCCGGTACTTCTGCTTTTTGGACCAAACAATCTGCATTCAACCTTTTATACAGTTGTTATAAAAAGTAGACCATTTTAGGCTAAATTAAAATATTTATAACTTTGACTGTAAGGAGCAAGGTATTTTAAAAGCATGCGTTTCAAATCTGCCAACGATTGAGCTTAAAATTCAAATGACAGCCAAAGAACTCATAGTTTAAAACATGCTTCCTTATTTTTCTTCTTTCCAGTGCCTACTGCTTCCATTCTCGGTGGACCCGACCTGCATGTTGATAAGGGCAGTATGATCAATTTGACTTGCATCATCAAGTACAGTCCAGAACCACCGTCATATATATTCTGGTATCATTATGAAGAGGTAAGCAAAAGCAACTCTACCTCCCCGCTGTCTCTACCAAATCCGCCAAGCATTCTGAATCTCCATAACTCTTGTCATCAGACTATCCCTAGAGGAAAATATGCTAAAAATTAGATATATAAAGAGTGTAAACAAACCAAAACGAGTTATTTTGTTTTAAGCATTAGTTAGAGCCGCTTCAAGGGAAATACACTGGGCTAGGTTAGAAATGAAAATCTTCCTAATGCAGTAGGAAACTAAACGGAGACTCTACGCCTTTTCAACTTATTAGCATAATACTCCCCATTTCCCAGCTCAACCAACGCTCGTTCCTAAATGGTAATTAAATTTTTAAAGAGTCAGGGAATCTCTATAGAATGGTTCCTGTGAGCCTAACAATTTGCTTGGAGAAAGCATTCCACAGAGATTGCAGGCAATATACTTTTCGTTTTCTTTAGCTTCATAGCTCTACAGTGGTAGTAAGAATGGGCGTTTCTGAGATTAAGTCACACAAGAGTAGTTTGAGCCAAATACTCGATCGGTTAAATGTTCCACCGAAGTCCGAAGTAGATGGCTTTAGTAAAGTTAGAAATGGGGAAAGGAGAAATATAGCTTTTTGAGAAAAGGTTGTGGATTTCCCGATGAATTGGAATGCTTGGTTGAAAACCCAATGGACTAATGAAACTAAATATCCCTGACCGAAATCGCAGGTAATAAATTACAATTCGGAGCGCGGAGGAGTGAGTGTGATAACGGAGAAGGGAGAGACGACCACTTCCTATCTTCTCATCCAAGACGCTAGAGTTTCGGACTCGGGGAAGTATTCTTGCAGTCCGAGCAATGCTGATGTTGCTGCAGTCAGAGTCCATGTTCTCACCAATGGTAAGAAAGTATCCCTTTCCATAACTAGTTTTAACTTTCCCCACTGACCTGCAGTTGGAATCGCGAGTGCATACATGATGAAAAAGTCACTTTAATTATTCAGTTTAAAGATGCTAAGACCAAAGAGAAGGAGATTGTGTGCGATTTATGACTACTAAAATTTAAATGCCTTGGGCATTCACACAGGCCGAAAAAGTAATACGGTTAAGACCAACTATTTTGCTATTGACATATCCAATTTATTTTAATCCTGATAAAATTGATTAATTTACAAATATTTACGTAGCGGTTTAATACCAAAATCACTTATTCGAGACTTCATTTGCGTAAACAACAAGTTTACCAAATAAGTTCTTTATTTTGCATATTTTAACTTGTCCGTGGTTGAGGCAGTTATAGCTTTTTGCCCGTTTAGCTATTCGCCTATCTTTTCAAACTACGATTCAATTCTCAGTATTTTGTATCCAGAAAACGACTTCATTTTTTGACGGATCTGTTACTGACATTGGTTCTAAAATAAGATTGGAAATGGAAGGGGGTTGATGGAAATTTAGATTTATAAAGAAAATTGAAATAATATTAAATACAATTTTTGAGCATGTTTAAATAATTTATGATGGAAGAAAAGTTTAAGTATATTTTTCTTTTAGGTGAAAGGACCGCACCCATGTCGGCGAAAGGTTCAGCCAGCAGTATATTAGACCGTCAGTTATTAGTCCTATCCATTTTATCGAGTGTTATGTGCTATTTTCTCACCATTTACCATCTAAGAAGAAGTCCTCATTCCACCGGAGATGTGCAAATCAGCTAAATAATTAACTTTAGTCTACTGCAACGGTGTGTTCCCCAACGACTCAATTTTCATTTAACTACTTGAAAACTATGACTGCTTTTTATTTGACATGAATAATTTCACGCAGCCAATTTACTGCATTGAATTTTTAAATGTAAGCTCCAGAATTGGGACTACAAACAATTTCCGCTACACTGAAAACTAGTTTACAAAGATACACAACACAACCATAAAAAAAACCTCCTATTTATTTAACTGATATTGTGAATAGTAAAAATAACAGAATACTTAAAATTTGCGAAAATTTAAACGGCTACTGAACTGAAATACCAAAGCTAATGATCTAAGCCAAATTATTAAAAATGCGTAAAAACAACTAAAAAATATTGTTTTAAAGCAGAATTTGCTTTTAAGAAAAACGTTTGGAATGGCATTTTTTGTGGTGCTTACGAGATTTTAAAAGTATACCTTACCTATCGTATTGAAGTATTATATGATATTGTAAGAGCTGATTTTACCGAGAATCGGTGATACTAATTAGATAGTGCTCTATGATGTCTACAGTACAGTTAAGCAAACTAGACCGTTGTTATTTAAAAAAAAACCCATTGCCAGTGCTAAACCACCCGTCTTATTAACACGATCTCAAGATATTTCGACTGTTCCAAGAAAGTAATGCATATTTTTGCCGGTGCTCCTGCTTCGTTTATTTACAAACTAATTTTGATTTCAACCTTACATCATGAATGTGTGTATGCTTAGCACTTGTGACAAAGGAAAATGTTTCTGTGTATGCGAATTTATGGTAGTTATTATAATAGAGGAATAGATGGTACTTTCAGAAGCTTCGATGTGAAATAATTAAAATGCAAACTGAGGATCTTTTTCTCATAGAGAACATTTATTTTTTAGCCAGCCCGACTTTGGATTTCAACTAAGCTGCTTTCAATCAGCAGCCTACAATACTAAAAACTGAATCCAGGCATTTCTTGCTTATGAATTGGCTAAATAAATTATTGTCAGCCAATCCTACAAGTACACAAGCGTTTAAACGTAACGTAAGCGTTGTATTTGTTGTTCTTAGAGATACTAAATGTAATTGTAACTATTATTCAATTGAAGCTAATTAGGACTTGGAATGATAAGGGAAGACTTGCTTTTTGAAATATCATATTATTAAGATATTACACTATTGTAAATAAAACAAAACAAACAGTGGTTAATAGTGAATACAGTAAAAATTATTAAAAGCTGTTTTTCAAGTCAGATATGTCGTATCGTAGTCGTAATACTTACCTTATAAGTAGGTATATGAGTGTTATTAATTACAACCTTTGTAGAATTATAGCATAGCTACATTAACATTGATAGTTAAATTGGGGAATTTGGGCATGTCAATGTACTTTTGCTGGAGATTTTAGAATAAGACGAAAACTTAATATAGCTTAGATATGAGTATTTATTATTATTAAGGCTGTAAAAAGATCTTAACTATGTTTTTATTAGTTTTAATAGATAACAGGATTGCGATTAAGTTGTTCATTTATTAAATATGGCTGTAGTTTAAAAAAGTTTCTATCATTCCATAAATGCCAATAGGCTATCGCATTTCGTTTTTATGTTATTTCTTCTACTCATAAATTATTTACCAACCACCAGGGCATGCAGCTAGATTAATGCTTTTAACATTTTATTTTGAGATATTGCTAGATTATGTTAAGAGATTTTACAATCATATCCGTTTGTTATTAAATTGCCATTTATATACTTTTATTACTCCACATAATAAAACAAACTTTTAAATCTTCGGTTAATTGTATCAAAGGTTAAAAGCAGACAGCTTAGTAATGAGAATTACTTTGGTGCACCATCTTAAGTAGCAAAGTTAATTTGAGAGTGACACTCGTTTTAAGATTCTTAAAATTGACTTTAAAGGTTCTACTTCTTTTAAAATTATGGACGGAAACAAAAGTATTTCCTGCAAGTTGCAAGGAAGAAGCCAGAGAGAGCATACGAATTCTTTTATAACTGCTCGCATGGTATTTAAATGTAACGACTACAACAACTAACATGTAACTTTGTAGATGTGCGTGTACACCCTCAGCGGTGGTAATGATGTATTGTATTCTACTCTATTGGACTAGTGTCTGAATCCGTTGAATAAAAAATATTTATAATGGATTTTCTGGTAAACGTTTTCATTTGTTATTTCTCATATTTCTAATTAATAAATCAGGTTGTTATTCAAATGTTGGTTTGCCATTTAAACTCGAATCTTTAAGACCGATATTTAGACATCATTCAATACCATTATCTCAAAATAGGACAAACGGAAACCTTGAATACAGATGAGGACTATACGTAATGATACATACAGCAGTCGCATTTGACTACAGAAAGCAAGGAAGAGTTCCCTGTTGAAGTTGACTGTGCAGTTTATTCAACAAGTTTGGAGTTTTTTTAAAAAGTTAACAAGACACTGACATAAAAGCTACATATGAACAAAACACATATAAAATTGATCGTACAGTTATCATTTTTCGTATTTAACTTTACGGACTAACTACTTCGTTGGCCTGAAGAAGTGTGAGAATTCTTTCATTATTAATCAGTGATGATGATCATGATCGTGTACAGATTCAGAATGATTATTCCCGACTTGGTGAGAACCATTGCTCTGACGGTGGGCAGTATGGTCATCATCTAGAGTGACAAGCGAGTCAAAGGAAGATGAGCCCTGACTGTGGCTGTGCCCTCCATGTTCATGTCCTCCTAAATTTACAATATTCCATTCAACTTTAGTAGAAACGGACTTTATCGATTCATAATGTATTTAAAAAGGTTCCTAAGGCATTTAAACGGATGATTTTTTTGACAGCTTGATTTCTTAAAAACCATAAGTTGATTAGAAAGGGCTTTAATAGTTTATGCTTTCTGTTTTTCATGTCCAAAAATTAAACTTCTTTTAAATCTGTAGACAAAAAAGTAGTTAGGCTAATTGAAAGGGGAACTAATTGAATACATTATAATTTAACAATTATTTACAATTATGATATCATTAATTGCACAACACGGCTAATTATTTGGCTTATCAAACGCTAGAAAACATTTTGACTTGACTGTAGCAGGAGTAGCCAACAAGTATAAGTGAATTCCAATGAAACATCGCTATTACTTACCCATAAATTCAATACTTCCCATAAGGACAAATCCTAAAACAGCAACTAGAATATGGTAACATTTCCTATGCAGCTTTTTTCCTTCTTCTTGGAAAATTTCAAAGAAAGTCACATACAGAAGAGTTCCAGCTGCTAAGCCCTGTAATATTAAATAATGTGGCCGTTTGTTATTGGAATTTTAATATGGTTGCAATAAACTGGAGTAATTCAGAGTCCAGATGCTAAAAATTGATTTAATGCAATCATACTCACTGTCACTACAAATGCTTCGTGTTTCTAAACTAATATACGAATTTTCTCATGTCTCAACGAATGTCTCAACTCGCCTCCAACGCTCTAGAATGTCTCAACTTGCCTCCAATACCCCACGCAAGCCTTCGTTACGCCCGTTTACAACGGTTTATTTCAGTCTGAGTAGCTCAGTACATTTCAAATTTACGGAAATATATTAGCTGTCTTCACCCATAACTTCCTCTCTGATAGTTATTCGATTCACAGACGTTTTGGCGAAGACAATTTGGCCGTTTTTTTGTAAAAAAAAAACGAGACACTATCGCAGATAAAGTTTTTTAGTTAGGCCAAACTTAAAATTATGCTTTATTTCCAATAAGCATTTTGTTAAGAGTCTAAAAACCCTCCAAATGTACAGAATTGTAAAACTTACAAAGGTTCAAGTATGAGATACACAATTTTTACAAGCCATTAAAGCAGTATTCGTCGATAAAAGGTTGATCAGAACTTTTTAACAAAAGATTGGATCCCTACATATTTTAACAGTTGTCAACACTGTTTGCTCCTTTTGCATGCAAAATATACATGTCCATAGGGGTGAACGAGTAATTTTCATACCCTTTTGGAAACGGGAATACCATCCTTCAACATTTATTAGTTGTTCGTTGAATATCCTGAAGAATCCTATATTTTCAATTCCAGAACGAAATAGGAAATAAAAGGTCATGTGCTATTGTACCAACATAGGATGCTACAAAATATTGAACCAAAGGAACTAAACGCTGGTTTGTTCGTGAATTCTTACATTTAGTTATAAAGACAACTACTTTGTACCGTAAGTCTTTCAAAGATCATGCATTATATTTTATTTTTCCAAACTGTCTTTTGTCATTGCCAAAGTGTCTCTGACAAACTGTCTTATTGTGTTGTTTTTTTCTGCCAAAGTGTCTTCGCCAAACTGGATATACCTGTTGCCCAAGTGTCTTCGCCAAACTGGATATACCTGTTGCCCAAGTGTC